>OX235274.1:117545850-117586378 GCA_944472155.2 Trichobilharzia szidati | reverse complement strand
CGCGTCAGGCCAGTGCTCGAGTGGAACCCGAAAGGGAAGCGGCGAGTGGTTCGTCGGTGCAAGGGTGACATGGAGGAGATTGTGTGAAGAGGAGCTGGACTAACATGGATGCAGGTGAAAAGTACAGCAGAAGACAGAAGCAAGTGGAGACGTGCAGTTGAAGCCCTTTGTTCCACTAGGAACCCAAGGGAACAATAATAATAATAATAAGTTCCACAGAAGACCAGGATGGCTTTAGTGGATGGATCTGTTTCATTTTGCACCCACAGAGCTGCAGTTGTGTTTTAGGCGAATTCCTATGAACGAAGCTGTTTGGAGTATTTGGTATCTAGAGTCCCTTGGTAATTTATTTAGTACCGAAAAGACAATAAGAAAAGACTCTTCAATGCTAACTTTGTGACCTGTTTAGATGAAGTGGTCTTACATCAGAATGTTGATGGTTTTTAATACACACTTATTTAGCCTTATTTACAGGCTTTCCCGAGCACGAAAAACAAAGTTCGTAGGGCAACAGCCATTATTACTGGTTCCACAGGAGCCGTTGAATTGATCAGTTGTTGATATGTATTTTTATTGGATAGCCTGACAAGAAGTTATTTCACTAATGGTAGCAACCCGTCAGCTGGACCAACCTGCGATGCCCAGTGAGTGGTGATGGTTCTACTGAGACTAGAACTCAAGCACTCATCATTTGAAAAAACACCAAAACAAAATCCACTTCAATTGATAAAACCTTTATTAGTTTCACGAAATTAAATTGTATATTTTGACGTTTTTTCTCAACGTATATGCCAAATTCTGCAGGCTATAAGTTAGCAGGATAAGATACTTGAAATAACTGAAATATTTGAAATTCTGCTAACATTTTTCTTCAGTAATTTTGTTTTTGCGGATTTGTCAGTAAAAAGAAAATGTAATTGTTCAAAGCCTTGAACATTGAATCTACGATTTATTCACTATATAAAGATTTCATTTTACAGTCTGATTTTGAGGTTATGCTTTAGAAAATCAGTCGACAAAGTAATTAAATTTTAAATGACATTCATTTCAACATCTCTGAGATTAATGTTTTCTAATTGATCATTATTTTTTCAAAAACCTAAGTGACAAGATCTAGAAGGTGAAAGTGTCCAACGCTGTGTGTGTGTGTTTATCAGTTCACCTGCTTCTGCTGAACTAGACATATCGATCGTTAAATACATATCTTATCTAAAAAGGGTACAACAGCATGACACAACATTGTTGCGAATTGGTGGAAGTGGAGCTGTAAGACGCTCATCAAATGTACATCTGGTTGACACCAGTCATTTTGTCTCAACAGCCTCTTCCTCTGAAGTTATCTAATAGGGCAAAAAAGTAAAAAGAAGGATTGGATATTCTCTGAGGAGACTATTAATTGACGTCACGCGACAGGCTGTCAAGTGGAACCCCGACTAGGAAGCGACGAGTTGTGTGCCTTGGAGTGATATAGAGTAGAATAAGCGAAGAGGTGGTGATAGCTTGTGGGTAAACTAATAAAAAGACTGAGGAGAACGAAGGGAAATAGAGATGTGTTGTTGAAGTCCTATGTTCCTGTTGACACCCAAGGGAATAATAATAATAAATGCTTTTATATTTACCAATCGGGCAAATATATTTATCTATCGTAAGCCTAAACATTGGATAGTGTAGAGTTCTGTGTGACAAAACACGGTCAAAGTCACATAAAATTAAGAAATACGATATTAGAGTCAAGATGGAAGGTGCGAACTCATCTGTTCTCCAAATCACATTTTAAACTATTGTAGGCCCTAATCACAAGCTACTTTGGTCAAAATGACGCCAGCCCAGTAATTCCTCATTTCCTTACATGGTTCAACCCACTATTCAGTCACTTTGTCGGTTGATGGTGCTATGTCAAGGTTTCGTCACATTCTGCTTTCATCTAACTTATCCTTACTTCAGCTAAAACAGTGTATTCAGATGGGCAGTGTGAGTGAATATCTGCAGCAAATCCTTCAACCGCTTTAGATGATGGGAGGTTTAAACTTTTCCGGATTACTCATCTAATTTACTTCTATACTGCTAACATACTGGCTGTGATATGATGGAAACAGTCTCACTAATTGCATTCCATGTTTTAAAAATATTTTCTTATTTTGACACCTTCACGATGTAACCATATTTCTGAACAAACTTTTTCTTATGCCACAGAAAGTTAATACTTAAATAAGATGAATTCACATTATTTCAACAATACACATAAATAGATTCCAACGTCGTTAACTTCAAGTATCTTCAAAGAAAGCTGTTGATATTCTCTCCTGTATTTCTTCTCTTTCCATTTTGCATACAGGTTATCGTCTACTGAATATTCCTTGTGGTGTTTGTGGAGATCGTTCTACGGGGAAACATTACGGAGTATATAGCTGTGATGGTAAGTAATGGCAAAAAAAATTTCAGCTGCGTGAGTCAAACCAGAATATTATGGCGTTCATGATTTTGAGTCTTACTTTCTGGTAAAAAAAGAACAGTTTATTTAAGTAGACAAAGGCCAGTTAGTTTTGATTTTGGTTCGTATCACTAACTGGACTTGGTCAGAGAGAAGCGTTAACACTCATATAACATTGGGAAATCAAATTCTCTCATTTTTATGGCTTTTTGTATTTTCGTTATGCTTTGAAGTTTCTGTAGAGATTGAACTGATTTTCTAGGATAGGACCGTTAGCACCACGCCCAGGCTTCCTTATTCTACCTTGCCTATGACTGGCTACAAAACTGGTGAACTAGTATACTAGGCGACGTTACCCACAACCAGGAGATTAAGAGTCTCGTGCTCTGTTGAATGAAATGGCCAGGTTGGTGGTTTGATGGTCACTGGTTTGATCCTACCTACTGCTAATCATATATGCCGAAGAAAATAGAAGTGAATTTGTTTAGTTACAGGATTTCATCATGAGCTGACATTAGTTAGAGAACCATTGGAAAACCTGGGAGTACTAGACAGCTGTCTAACCAGCCTAGTTTGGGACTCTTCAGCAGTACGCACCCACCACCAGAGTTCGAACACAGGACCTTCTGGTTACAGAGCGAGCTCATATACCATTAAGCTACTGGGACCCGATCCAGTGGCCAGTCCATGAATTCTAACTTCTGCCAATTCACGATATAGCGCAGCCGCTAACCAATGTCTTCGGCGAGTATTTGTCCTCACACCCGACCTACAGCACCCTACTGGTCACGACTTCCCACTGGAACCCCAGATAACTACCTACCTGAATAGGGCCAGTCACCAGTGAACATCTCATTGATATTCAAGTATTGGTTTGTAGGGATTTGGTTGATTGGTTACAGGATTTCATCATTAGCTGACATTGGTTAGAGAACCACTGGAAAACCTGGGAGTACTGGACAGCCGTTTCATCCTAGCCTGGGACTCTTCAGCAGTACGCACCCACCGGGGTTCTAACAAAGGCTGAGGAGATCGTTGGGTAACATGGCTTGCCGAGTTAGCCACCGAATGGAGCCTGATTCGAGAATGACAAGTTGGACGTCTGAGGGTAACATTGTGGAGACCATGTGACGATCAGCTAAGGAGGATTGCAGAGAACAGGACAAAATAAGGATATGCTGTTGAGGCCGTTTGTCGCACTATAAATCAGAGGGATCAATAATAGTATAACTTTTAACTCACGACGACAATTCACAGCACAAAGTTAGACTCGTTGCATAGTTATCAGTTTTCAAAGAGTGCATTTACCGACTTGGCTAATAAAAAATCACTTTACTTTGAATGTGAAGGTCCGAGGTGGTGTAGTCGTCAACTGCAATGTGATGAATTAATTATTCCACTACATTTTTCAATGGTTTCGCCAGTTAACTTTAATTTTTGATGAAATCAATCTTGCACCCAGTTACTTTGCAACATTGATTTAATGTTAGGAATGCTGGCAAACCATGCAAATGGTCTGGGTTTTATTTCCGGCTGATGGACTCCGACACTTGAAAAATATCACTGGTCACAGTATGCAGCCTCGTCTAACTCCTGTATTCACTTCAAAGGCTTTGCTGACTTTTCTGTTGGGAATTACTTGGTTGGGACTCTCGCCGGCCATGCACATGGTCCGGGTTCGATCCCCTACCGACGCACACCTGATATCAATGGCTACCGATATCACATGCTGAAATTTCCATACTTGCAACAAAAATACGGTGTGGAATCAAGCTGTAATAAAAAAATGGCATTGTTTCATGGCTGTTGGATGAAAGTGATAAAGGTTTGGGCACCTCATAGTGTTGAAGTAATTTCCAAATTAATTCATGGCCGACGCTGTCATGGACCTTGAGAAAGTCAGTGGAGTTCAGATAGAGAGTTGACTGACATTCCAGGCTACTTTTAATGATAATGTGCGGTGTTGTGGCCTGTTAATCACATGATTTGCTCTTCCTGAAGCCAGCTGAATCCGGGATTTTGCGTCCAGAGCATCCTTCAGCATCTCCAGATGACGCGAACAAATATTTCGCTCCGGGTGGACAAGGGCATGACTCCACATCAGTTTAGGAATCAGCTTGGGTCTCCCCTCTTTGGTATTCTGACAAGGTAGTCTCTCTTCCAATCAGTAGGCACCTTTACTTCCTTCCAAATGTTCTGCAATATTGCCGTGGGCACATCCGCGGCAACCTCCAGATCTGTTTTCGGTGCTTCGGAAGGGACTTCGTTTGGTTCCGCTACTCTCGTAACTGGCTATAAGTAGCTTGATCACATTCAAGACTTCTGCCTTTGTTAGAGGATTGGTGTTCACCGGCAGTTCTGTAGGTGTTGATGTTATTTCTGTATGAGTAGCAAGTGGTGGTCGGTTCAGGAGCCTTTTGGACTGATTACCCCACTGTTTCCTATGCTTCTTCTATATAGAAATTAAGTTCCCTTCACCATCTTTCATCTGTATTGATCTCTTCCACGGAAGGCGACCTGATTATTTGATATAATGATTTGAGGTCTCTACTACCTGCGGCCTGTTATGCTTCAGTTGCCATTGTGTCGTAGAATTGCCTTTTGTCTTTCCTAGTACTATTCTTCATTTCTTCATTCAGTGTGTTGCAGACTGAACTCACCTTTTCCTTTCACTATACATCTTGGCATTGGTTCATCTTCTGTTTCACCATCCCTCTCTCCTCTGTAAGCTTCCAGGAGTGATTTATCCGGACAGATACAGCTGGGATGGAGACAAAGAGGGGGATTTCTCCAACACAGTTGTTGTCAAACTTCACTACTATGTCAAAACCTTATTGCATAATATGAAATCCAAGTGTTTGTAAAGTAGATAGACTGCGGAGGAAATTTCTCCTCAGTTTCTATTGCAAAGGGACCAGAATTTATTGAAGGCACACTGTATAATCTACTCGATATGGTAAATGACTCTGCAGCCACTGTAATGAATGTCTTGCAAGTATGTGCAGGTGAGTGATATGATCAAGCGGAGTCATTCGCATCAATCAACAGGAGTTGGTTTCCAAAGCATAACACGATGAAATCTCACATCGAGCCGCATGTTTTACAAATACCTAATTTCATTCCATATACAGTCAATGTTAATAAATTATTTGTCTTTACTATTATTATTATTCTTTTCTTTATTTCTTATAGGATGTTCTGGCTTCTTTAAAAGAAGTATACACAAGAATCGAACATACACATGTAAAGCAAGTGGAAATTTAAAAGGTCAATGTACAATTGACCGTAATCGTCGTAATCATTGTCGGGCATGTCGACTGAATAAATGTTTTATGGCACAAATGAATGAAGAAAGTAGGTGCCTACTTATTATTATTACTTTTCGTTCCGAGTGGGGCTTCAACAACACATCTCGATTTTGTTCTGTTTTCTGCTGTCCTCTTCAGCTGGGTCCATGATTGACCAAACTCTCTCATCTCTTCCTCACATGATCTCCTCCATGTTACCCTCGGACACAGACCCACTCGTCGCTTGCGCGCGATGTCATTCGGTGGCCTCCTCATTGTGTGCCCGATCCATCTCCACTTTCTCCTACATATTTGTTGAGCTATCGGCTCTTGGTTGGTTTGTTCCCAGATAGAGTTTCTTGTTGCTTATTCTTTCTGGCCATTTGATCTTCAGTATGGAGCCAGCGAAGACAGCTGTTGATAAAAGTCTGCAATTGGCTGTTGGAAATCCTTTTCGTGACACGCAGTGCAAGATTCTCACCCATATAGAAGAACTGACTGTTTTCACATTGGTGTTGAAAAGTGCCTACATATACCTTTTTCAATATATATATATATATATATAGACTAATTACAAGATGTGACAATTTAACTTGTCGTAGTGATGATTTGTGCTATATGTAATAGCAAAACCGTAGTATTTCTATCCGAACTCAGGAAGCCAACCGATGTGTCCTTCTATACAGGTTGAGGAACTTCAGCGAGTCACTCACAGTAAAAAAGTACCCTCTAACAATAGAAAAACACGACTGAGATTGATAGAATCTGTGTTACTATTGAAACAGTTATATCAAATATACAAAACTACCTAGACAACGCCGTTTGGATGAGATACACAGTCCTAAAGGTTCTCAGGTACAAAACAAGTACTGAGAATCAATAAGAATACCCGCAGCAAGGTGGGATCAAAATTCTGTCTGCAAGAATCAAACAGAACAAAACACCTTCCCAACTGATAGTCCGAGGTTAGACAGTCACTACATGGCGTAGTCTTGAATTCATTCAAACGAAATCGTGTTGGTAAAATAACAAATTATTATCAACAGACCACCATCACACAACAATAAAGTGAAGTATTGTAAATAGGAATCAACCAGAAGCAAAGAAAAATAGTGATAAGGATTGAGTCAAAATGAGATATAGAAATGTTCGAAAGATGATAAGCAGGTCAGGGAAAAAGGGCGATAATCACAAAACTAGCTGAATTATTCAAAACAGTATCAATACTGTAAATAGATAGTTCATGAGGAGATTTTACGATCAGTTTTGCTGATATTATTATTACTGTTGTTATTATTATTGTTCCCCTACATAAGGCTTCAACAACACATCTCCATTTTATCCCATTTTATCCACTTCTCCTTAGCTGGCTCCACGAGTGCACATAATCTCTTATCTCCTCCACGTCACTTTCAGCCGCCCAACTTGTCGTTTCACTTGAGGTCTAGTGCGGCCCGTGATGTCGCTCATCAGTCTCATCAGCGTGTGTCCAATCCATATCCATTTTCTCCTACATATTTCATACATTTATTCCCCTTAATGAATTTAAACAAAGCAAGAACTACAGTTTTAGCAGAATAAAATGGTACCATCTTTTATTTCGTTGCTTTGATGGAAATGGTTTCAGCAAACTTAAGAAGAGTTGAGCTCTTTTGTCGATTGATAATTTTGATGGTACCATTTTATTCTGCTAAAACTGTAGTTTTTGCTTTGTCCCTACATATTTGTTGAGAAATAGATTCTCGATTGATTCGTTGCCGTGGCTTCTTGTTTCTAATTCTTTTTGGCTGGTCATCTGATCTTCAGTATCGAAACGACAAAGGAAGCTGTTGATGAAAGTCTTCAGTAGGCTATTCGAAATAATTTTGGCGACGCTTGCGCCAAATTTCTGACTCATATTTAAGAACTGATTGACTTAACATTGGTGCTGACAATCCGAATTTTGTTGTTTTTGCTGAGTACAGAAGATTTCCATGCTGAGAGTCTGTCATGACTTTCCGATTCTGGCTAGTTTTTGTATCCCCATCTGTGCCTGTAGATGAAATGGTGCTTCCTAGATAATTAAAGGAAGTAACCTCTTTCAAATGTAACCCTCTGATGGTGATTGGTGTTTACTGTTGTTGGTTGCCGGACAACTTTATCACCTCTACCTTCTCTGAGTTCACTTTAATTCCTGTCTTCTCAGCTTCTTCTGCCAACTTACCAGTTTTCGTCTATAAATCTCCGAGTTTTTGTGTTATTAAACATAAATCATCTTAGAAATCCAGATCTTCTAGAGTTTTCTTATTGAATCTTTTTTAACCCTTCCTGTTTTTATCTTACAATTTTTCACATATTCTGGACAAATGGTGCTATTGATTCGATGAACAAAGATTCGATGATTAACCTCTCTATGTCTCTCTAGGACTTACTTTTTAATACTTTTACCGATTCCACCCTATTTTGTTGTTTGCATTCTAGTAAATGCATTACAATGGTTTGAGTATTTTTATCAGATTAGGTAACTTAACAGGGTTGGTTACTCTACACCTAGTTAAGTTCCTATATTTTGATCATCTAAATGATCCCGATCTACTATTATTGTTATTATTATTCCCTTGAGTTTCGAGTGGAACATAGAACTTCAACAACACGTCTCCACTTTGTCTCATTTTATGCAGTCCTCCTTAGTTGGTTCCACGACTGCCCATAATCTCTCATCTCCTCCAACTAGCACGACCTCCTCCATGTCACCGCCGCACCGGCGATCCACCTGTCGCTTTCCATTGGGATTCCACTCGAGGACATAGCGCGCGATGTTATTCGATGGCCTCTTCAACCCATGCTCGACCTTCTAGTCTGATCTATATGCTATTTTGAGCAACTAATTCCATTAACGTTTTATGGCAACAAACTTTATCTCTCAATGAGTTACTTCATTCATATGCCACCCTGGTCATAGTTTTATCAGGTATTCTACGCAGGTCATCTGGTGTTTCTTCCTTATATGGTAGTACTATGGAGTCTTTGAATTCTTCATTATTCGCACTGTGTTTGCCATTTACATTGCAACTCTTATTTTTCCTCACTGATCTTAACAAAATTCGAGTGCAGTCTGATGGGTAGTCATTCACTAGTAATGCCCTGCTTATTTATTTGACTTCATTATTTAAATTTTCTGATTCACTGACTAGACCTCCTGGCTTGATTACACAAACATCTGGTTTTACTAATGTTCGACGGTGGTATGATTCAAAGCCTATGTATCTATCAGAATTTGACAGTTTCTTATTAATGTCAGCATCACAGCTGCCATCTTCTTTTCGTCCAATTTGGCTTATTCGCATTTACCTCAAAAGTGAACACAATTTTAACTGATTAAAAATGCCCATTAAAATCATTTTTTTCAAAAGAATGGATACTGAACAAAGAGTACTCTTTTCGATGACTTCATCATCACGCTCTACAGTTATATATACATTATAGTGAATGAATGAATGAATTAGTGTCATGAACAACATTAAATAGCATCGAATCAATAATATTGATAGATTACAGCTCAATAACATCAACATAAAATAAACTCAATATCAGAAAAATTAGGAAAGATAATATTACAAATTCATGAATTTATA
The DNA here is from genome assembly GCA_944472155.2 of Trichobilharzia szidati. Classification (NCBI taxonomy): domain Eukaryota; kingdom Metazoa; phylum Platyhelminthes; class Trematoda; order Strigeidida; family Schistosomatidae; genus Trichobilharzia; species Trichobilharzia szidati. Next base: position 117,577,046 of record OX235274.1, on the reverse strand, counting down.
GTCTCTACTGAAGGTCAGGGCAGTAGTAGGGGCTGGACTTGCTTTTTCTGAACACAGAGCACTGATTGTTTGAGGCGAATTGCAATAGCCTCTGTTGTTTGGAGAATGCGGTGCTTTGATGATTTTGGCAATTTATTAGGCACCCTGTAGATCATAGAGAAGGGTTCTTCAATGCTGGCTTTGTGGCCAGCTTTGCACCAGATGGTCCAATATCGAACTGTTGGTGATGGTTTTAACTACACCTTTATTTAGCCATAGTGGGATATCTTCTAGGGCACGAAAAATCAAGTTCCTAGAGCAACGGCCAATATAACTCACTCCACAAGCGCAGTTGAGTCGGTAGATACAATTTGAAGTGGCTAGTCTACATGCTTCATCTTTCACTCGAGGTAGCACCATCGGTCGTGAAGAGAATAATACGTGTAGTTAACCAGCATTAAAAGCATTAAAACAGAATTTTACTTACTACTATGTTTATGTATATGGAGAAATTAGATGTATGTTCGAATATCAGCATAGTGTAACAACAGAAGACGAAGACTTTATAAGGGAATGTTTTCGGCAATTTCGTATCCCTACATCGCAAAATTATGTACACCTTATCTTCAACGTACCATTTACACAGATCTTCCATGTTGTGTTACTTCTGCTCTTCCTTCGTATTGTGTTTCTTTGTGTTCCTTTCATGTCTCTCATGTATCTCCACAACACTGTATCACTTGCCTTCTCTGACATCAAATCTATCTCCAAGCTATTTGATATTTCTGTGATGATGAACGTCTCTTTACATACTACTGATAAATCTAATCAGTAGCACACGACAAAATAGTAAGTGTGTTGCAGAGGATTTATGAAAAATTACATTCAAAAAAGAGGCGAATAGTTATGGATAAGGTGTTACATAATAGGATGAAATTCTTAAAGAATGAGTTATTATCAAAATGAGAATGGAAACAAAAGAAGGGGTGATATTATGTAGAAAGTTGCCTGAAAGAGGTGGAAAATGTTCAGAAAAATGATATCTCATCAGTTGTTTGAACGTCAGTGAATCAAAAAAGGAAGAGAAAGAAAGGAAGAGAGGTTGAATAAAGCTTGCGCTTTTCTGTTTCGATGGCTAAAGCGCTGCAGTGATACCAATTAAGTGAACTTGCACCGATTTTACTACACTTTTATTGTTATTATTATTCCCTTGGGTCTCGAGTGGGCTTTAACAGCATTTCTGCCTCTGCTATCTCTCTAGCTTGATTAACAACTGCCTATAAGTCTTCATTTCCTCTTTATATGGGAACTCATTCATGACACCCTATAGACGCTCAGCTCGTCGTTTTCCGTGTGATGCCATTTAACGTTCTTTTCGTCGCGTGTCCGATCCATCTCCATTTCCTTCTGCATATATGGGCGACATGTTCTTGGTTGGTTTTCTGCCGTAGTTCCAAGTTGGTTATCTTCAATTTGTGACCAAAGAAGGGGGCTGCTGATGACGAAATTTCTCAGTAGCCTGTTTGAAATGCTCTTCGTGATGCGCCACATCTATGAACCATCAGAAGGACTGATTTTAGTGTCAAAAAATTTGAATTTTCCGCCTTATGCTGGCGCTGAATTTACAAGGGTAATTATAGTCATATGGATGGGTTTAAAGTAGGACTTTATTGAGATAGGATGATCAGTTGAGAAAGATATTAGATAATTACACTTCTTACAGAGTCACTTGCACGTCTTCGTAGCCAGATAAGGTAGTGTTCCTGCAACTTTTTTGAATAAAACATCACCCATTTTTCCCGCTGAGCAATTTTTATTTTGTTTTAATCCACTTCTAGGTGTACAACATGAACGTGGACCACGAAAATCAACTAACGCAGCTAAAAGATATTCTTCAATAGAATCTACTAGTAAACGGACTGATGAATACCCATTAAATCTTTCCATTAATCAGAGGAAAAATTCAAAAATTACAAATAACACTAACAACAACAGTCGGAAACCTCGAGGATCTTATGAAAGACACAAAAACGCTGACTATTATCATTATTATTCAAAAAACCTCCTGACTAACTTACCAGTCTATATGGATGACTCTGCTCAGTGTTCAACTTCAGAACAGTTTAAACCATTGAATCCATTGATGAACGCCATGAATTTATCAGGATACCTGTCACAACAGTCTGCCTACAAACATTTAGAAAATATAATTGACTGTTTTTATAGTTCACTAAGAAATGAACAAAATCCAGTGACTACATCGCAGTGTAAGCCGAATATGCCTACGGATGCGGATGACTTACAAGGTAAAGCTGAAGATCTTACTGTTGTTTCAAAGAAAAGGGATGAATTTTGTAGAAGTGATCATGATGTAGAATATGAAAGTCGCAATCAAAATATTATTCTTCCAGTAAATCAATCGAGTACAGATTATCTGACGTTATGCAATTCACATGAAGGTAAGCTAAAAAAACAGATGATGTGAAAGGAACTTCAATGTTGTCATGTAGTACAAGTAATTAGAATCTAAAAGATGAGTGTTCCCTATTGAGGCATTAACGAAAAAGCAAAAACAACTAGTTCAGTGAAGAGTCTGTCTTCGACGAACTCAATTTCTTCAGCTGTACAGACACATTTATATAAATTTTTTCATGAAGTAGGATAGCTACATAAGTGATGAGTTGTTATAATGGATACAAAAAAGGAGATGAGCAAGGATACTAAAGTAACTTAATGACAATCACGTCGGTGGTTCAGCGATAGAATGCTTGTTAACCACGCATGTGTTCAGGGTCCAATCCCTGACCGACGCACCTTTACTGAAACACTCTTAGTCGATATTAAGGCCGGTAGAGTGGAAAGGTTAGGAATGAGGCTGGCAACACCACCCTGTAAAGATAAAACCACTGCTACCGAAACTTCATAGCTCTAGCCTGATGCCGTATGTTCCAATAGGAACGTAAAAGAATAAAATAATTACAAAATAGAAAATAATAAATGACAATCACTTAGTGATTTAGTTATAATGAAGTTTTACATAGAAACAAGGGAACACATGGTATCACGTAAGAGTTCAAAAAGAAATAGAAGAGTTGTGAAGAATTGAAAGAAACCAAGTCAGCAGGAAACGGGGAGGTAGTTACCATGATAGTAGAAGTGATTGATTAATTCTCCTTTGTAGGCAGATCGCCCATTTCTCTGACTGAATGACGAGATATTCAAGTGTTGGTTTGTAAGGATTTGATTGGTTACAGGATTTCATCATGAGGTGACATTAGTTAGAGAACCATTGGAAAACCTGGAAGTACTGGACAGCCAGCTGTTTCGTCCTAGCTTGGGACTCTTCACAGTAAGCACCCACCACCACGGTTCGTACCCAGGAACTTCTGTTTACAAGGCGAGCTCGCATGCCATTAAGCCACTGGAACCCGATCCAATGGCCCATGAATTCTAACTTCTGCCAATTCACGACATAGCGCAACTCCTAGCCAGTGTCTTCGGCGAGTATTTGTCCTCACACCCGACTTGCTGTACCCTATTGGTCACGACTTCTCACTAGAATGGCTAGATCTTCAGTAATGCAATAGGGGTGAAGGCACATTGTTTTAGGCAGGCTATTCTTCATTTTATAGATTACTTTCAAAGAGGAGTTTGGTGAGACACAATGGTCATTGTAGACAAGGTTTTCAATTATTGCACTTTCGAAAAAAAGTTGTATATAAATGCGATTGTACAGTTAAAGAAAGTGAATTCACTGAGCTAATAGTCTTGCCTTTCTTACTGGTAGGAATAACAAATAAATTGTGATAATTAGGTATATAATTACATGCTATTGAGTGATACCACAACCTAGTTATCCAACTTAATCCTTTGTCGGATTGTTTTCGATCAGAAAATCATTAGAGTTGTAGGCGCCTGTTTCGCCGTTGTTTGCAACTAACTAGCAGTCTGCACCAACAACTCCACAAGTGATTGAACTAAAAGCCTTCATTTCATCACTCTGATTTCAGCGAAGAATTATTTTATTTTTTTATGCTTGCTGTGCTATGAAATTTTTGTAATGGTTGAAATGATTTTCTGGCGTAGGGTTACCAGTCCCAAGCCCAACCTTCCCTCTTCTTCCAGGTATGAGGCTGGGTATTAAACTAAGCGACATTAGTATCAACAATAAAAGAGTGGAACTTGCTAGAATTTATAGTGAATGTTCTCATCATTAAGTGATAAATACCCCATCTCACCATACAGACTGGCAGAATTGTGTGATGTCAATGTATTTGAACTTCCGTAGAAGTACTTTATGTGCTAAGCCTTTCTATATGTATGCTTCTTAGCATTTTGAACACTACAAATACTCAGTAATTGAACCTTTCCACATAATACTGCTCTCTTTCTGCAATCTTTAACTGGTGAACGAAATTTTTGATTTCTTATTATTATGAAAGGATTCAAATCAGATCCTTCGTAGGCTTTGGAATATTATTAATGCTAAAAATTAGACGATCATATTTTTGAGTATGAAGCTAAACCACAAAGTTACATTTTGAAACTTGCATCTGCAGCAGAAGAATAAAGTCGCGAATCTTTTGATTGACAACACGGACGAGTTTATTGAACTGTATTCTGTCTCGAGTTTTGAAAGACATTTGTTGTTCAGAATGCTGACAGGGCTGTATACTTTCTCAGAATGTTTATTATTATTATTGTTTCCTTTAATTCCTAGAGGAACATAGGGCTTCAGCCGTGCGTCTCCATTGCGTTCGGTTCTCTGCTAGAGTCTTCACCTGGCTCCAAGTCTGCCCACACGTTTTCATCTCCTCTTCACATGACCTCCTCCAAGTCACCCTTGCACTGACGACCAACTCGCCGCTTCCCTTTCGGGTTCCACTCGAGCAATGGCTTGTCTAGTGATGTCACTTGATGGTTTCTTCAGAGTATGGCCAATCCATCTCCATTTCTTCCTGCCCATTTGTTTCACAATCGGTTCCTGGTTGGTTCGCTCATTGCCAGAGATCCCTGTTGCTGATCTTTTCTGTCCGGCCATCTGATCTTGAGTATTGAGCGAAGACAACTGTTAATGAAGGTCTGTAGTTTGTTTGAGATGCTCTTTATGACGCGCAGTGCAAGTCTCTGATCCGTATAGTAGCACTGACTTCACATTGGAGTTGAAAATCCGGATCTTATTTTTGATGCTGAGAGTTGTTGACCTCCACACAGACTTGAGAGTAATGAAAGCTTGTCTTGCTTTTCCGATTCTTGCTTTGATATCCTCGTCAGTTCCGCCTGTAGTTGAAACGATGCTTCCCAGGTAGGTAAAGGAGGTTGTTTCTTTCAGATTCCTTCCATTTATGCTGATTGTTGTCAGTTGTTGTTGCTGTTGCTGTCGCTCTTGGCCAGGAATCTTCATCACCTCTGTTTCCTCTATGTTCTTCTGAAGGCCTATCTTTGATGCTTCTTCTGCCAACTTGTTGCTTTTCACTTGCATATCTTCCAGTTTGTGGGAAATCAGACATATATCATCGGCGAAGTCAAGATCCTCCAAGTTTTTGTGTGTGTCCATTTTATGCCTGTTTCCTCATTGTCCAGAAAAATCATTGGCGATAGTAGGCAGCCTTGTCTTACTCCTGTCCTCACTTCGAAGGATTCCGTAAGTTTCCCGCTGTGGATTACTTGGCATGCAGCATTGTCGTACAGCTGTTGGATGAGATGTATAATTGTCGGCGGCACCCCGTAGTAGCGAAGTAGTTGCCAAAGCACCTCTTGATCGACGCTGTCGAAGGCCTTTTCAAAGTCGATGAAGTTGAGATAGAGAGGTGACTGCCATTCCAAGCACTGTTCAATGATGATCCTTCTAACTGTCTGAAAAAACTACGGAATTTAAAGTGAGTTTTATTCATCTAAAGTTTAGATGACAAGAGAATAGTCTTAATATGAGTACGTGTGTTATTCAGGTGAACAGAAATGGAGAGAAGACACTTCAGGAGGTAAGACACCATAGAAGGGAACAGGTTCTATATCTGTTCTGCTGGTAAAAGCTAAAAGGCTTGGAGTATAAGTTGACTATAACACAACATCAGTCAATTAAGAATATCGAATTAATCGAAGTTTTCTCAATCCAACTTCTAAGTGATTCGGTGTGTTGTGCTGCTTTTGAGTGTGTAGTTTCTCAGCACCACTACTTTTCAGTTATGATGTTAATGAGAATGGAGGGAATGTGTGATGTTAGCAACATATGTATCTAGCACGAAAGCAATAGTTTTTTGTTAGAAAAACAAAAATAGTGCAAGATAGAATATGGTACTAATAACTGCTATGAGTTATTGAAGACCACTCATACCAACGAAGAGTGAGTAATAGTCAGATGCGAAGTGATTGAAGCACTGAACAACCATTTCTTTCTGTATACTGACTGATATCAACAGGGTTATGTATTTATTGTATTCTGGACATATTTTAGCTTTCTAAAAGACAAGTGAAGTGAATACAGGAGTAAGACAAGACTGCCTATTATTACCTATGATATTTCTAAATGTGGTGGACTGGAATGTGCGGAGAACTGTCAGGAGAGAGAAGACAGCAATACGTTGGACTGACAAGAAAAATCTACGAGATCCGGACCTTGCAAATGATTCATGTCCAATGTCACACAACGTCGATGAATTACAAGCGAAAACCAACTAACTGACTGTAGAGGCTGGCAGCGAAGACAGGACTCCAGGTGAACACAGAAGAAACGGAGGTGATGAAGATAACAAACCAAACCACTGTAAAAAGCACCAATGAATTCCAACAGGAGGAATTTGAAAGATGTCAATGACCTTCACTTATCTAGCTATGTAGTATCGTTTCGACTGCAGACAGCTGGCAAAGATGAGGATACCAAAGCCGGTCAGAATCGGAAAGGAAGACCAGACCATGACTACTCTGATATCACTTTGGAATTCTTCTTCACTCAGCATCAAAAAAAACATTAGGATTTTCAACACAAATTTTAAGTCAGTCAATTCTTCAATACGAGTTAAAAACATGCACTGCGTGTCACCAAAAGCATTTGCAGCAGGCTACCTTGGACTTTTATCAACAGCTGCCTTAGCTAAATATCGAAGATGACATAACCTGAAAGAATTGGCAGCAAGAAACGATCCACCCAAGAATCTAATTATTATTAGTAGTATTGTTCCCTTGGGTTCCTAGTAGAAAATAGGGCTTCAACTGCACATCTCCACTTGCTTCTGTCTTCTGCTGTACTTTTCACCTGCATCCAGGATAATCCATACTGTTTCAACTCTTCTTCACACGATCTCCTCCACGTCACCCTTGCATCGACGAACCACTCGCCGCTTCCCTTTCGGGTTCCACTCGAGCATTGGCCTGACGCGCGATGTCACCCAGCGAGTGGCCTCCTCAGCGAGTGTCCAATCCATCTCCACTTTCTCCTGCATATTTGTTGAGCGATTGGTTCTTGTTTTGTTTGTTCCCATAGTTTCTTGTTGGTGATTCTTTCCGGCCATCTGATCTTCAGTATAGAGCGAAAACAGTTAGTTGCTGATAAAGGTCTGCAACAGGCTGTTGGAAATATTCTTGGTGACACACTGGCCAAGTTTCTGGTCTGTATAGACGAACTGACTGACTTGATGTTTGTATTGAAAATCCGAATTTTGTTGTTGATGTAGGCTGAGTGACGAAGATTTCCAGATTGGTTTCAGGTTGATGAATGTGTTTCTTGCCTTCCCGATTCTCACTCGATTTGACATCCTCGTCCGTTCCTCGTGTAGTTGAGACAATGCTCCCTAGATAAGTGAAGTGAATGAAGTAACCTCTTTCAAATCCCTTCCGTTGATGGTGATTGGCACTGGATGTTGCTGCTGCTGTTGTTGTTGGTTGGTTGGTTGGTTATTTTCATAACCTCCGTCTTGTCTATGTTCACCTGCAGTCCTGTGTTTGTTGCTTCTTCGACTAGTTTGTCGGTTTTCGCTTGTCAGTCTTCGATTTTATGTGACATCAAACATAAATCATCCAGGTCTTCTAGGTTCTTCACGTCGGTCCAGGATATCCCTGTCTTCTCGTTTCCCACTGTCTGATGCATAATCCAGTCCACCACAGTTGGGAATATCATTGTTGATAGTAAGCACCTTTGTCTGACTCCTGTGTTTACTCCAAACGCCTCGCTGAGTTTTCCATTGTGGATCACTTGACATGTGCCGTAGTCGTACAGCTGTTGAATAAGGTTGATGAATACTTGGGGTACGCCGTAGTACTTGAGTAGTTTCCAAATTACTTCGCGGTCAACTCGAGTTCAACAAATATTCTGAAGAAAATGGAGATGGATGGATGGAACATGCACCCTTGGAGACCGTCTGATGAAATCGTGCACCAGGCCAGACTTAGAGTGAATTCCAAGTTGGAAATGAGTCAGTCGTGTGTCTGAGTGTAACATGGAGGAGATGAGAGATTATAGGCAATCTTGGACCCAGTTGAAGAGGGCTGCAGAGAATAAGACTAAGTGGAATAGTGTTGTTGATGCCCTGGGTTCCACTAGGAACTGAAGGGCACAGTAATAATAATAAGTAATAATAAAAGTAACCTCTGTTGAAGTCTCATCTTAAAGTGTATACTATATGAATAATGAATCTACATGAATGGTAATTATTCAGTGAATTTGTATGGTGACAAGAAAATCAAATATCTTAATATGTCACTTACATTATCGATAGTAAATGTCAAGAATAATTCAGATTATGCATAAATTGACGACATCTATTTGTAGCATGTGATTCTGTTTACTCAAATCGTGTTTATCATCCCCCCACAAAGTAGAGTGATTTCATTTTGCATAAGCTGTTAAAGTATCATTTTCCAGTGAAGAAGAAAGAATGGAACATTGAGAGATGAAAATACTGATTTTGATTACGCTTTTTTGGAGAATTGAGAGCCATTTTCAACTATATCAGGTGTCAAAATCTTTCTTACCTATTCACAATTTCAATAAGATTGGTGTCCGTGATTACTATTATTATCATTATCATTATTGTTCTTCTTTCAAGCGTCATGATACCTGAGATTGGTAACTTGTCAACTGAGAATTTGCGAGATAATATTCCTGTTGGATTTGATAAGGCGACTTTATGTAGGTGTGGCATATTTCACCTGCATTTTAGATGATAACTAAATGAGCTATCTGTAAACTGACTTCATCTCATCTATCTATATGCCCTCAGATTAAAAAAACATTGCGTAAAAGTAGTCGCCAAAAGCCTGTTTTAGGAGTAAAATCTAATTTTATGACAGAGTAGCACCTTGAGATGAATTATTTCAGTGATCTGATTATTATTATTGATAATTATTCCATTTGGTTTTTAGAATTTTTAATATATTTGTGAGTTGAAGTTTCTGTAGCGATTTAGTTAAGTTTTCGGGTGGAGTTGCTAGCACCACGCTCCAACCCTCCCTCTTTATCCGGGCTTGAGACCGGCTAGAATACTAGTCAGCTAGTAATCTAGGCAAGTCAAGGGATCCACAACGGAAAACTCACTAAGCGAGGCGTTTGGAGTAAACACAGGAGTCAGACAAGGGTGCTTATTATCACCAATGATATTCCTAATTGTGGTGGACTGGATTATGCGTCAGACAGTGGGAAACGAGAAGACAGAGATATCTTGGACCGATGCGAAGAACCTAGAAGACCTGGATTTCACGCGTGGATGATTTATGTTTGATGTCACACAAAATCGAAGCGTTACAAGCGAAAACCGACAAACTGGTCGAAGAAGCAGCCAGAGACAGGACTTCAGGTAAACAAAGATAAGACGGAGGTTACGAAAATAACCAACCAACAACAACAACAGCAGGAACATCCACCGCCAATCACCATCAACGGGAGGGATTTGAAAGAGGTGACCTCATTCACTTATCTAGGGAGCATTGTCTCAACCACAGGACGAACGGACGAGGATGTCAAAACGAGAATCGGAAAGGCGAGAAACACATTCATAAACCTGAAACCAATCTGGAAATCTTCGTCACTCAGCCTACATCAACAACAAAATGATTCGGATTTTCAATACAAACATCAAGTCAGTCAGTTCGTCTATACAGACCAGAAACTTGGCCAGTGTGTCACCAAGAATATTTCCAACAGCCTGTTGCAGACCTTTATCAGCAACTAACTGTTTTCGCTCTATACATGAAGATCAGATGGCCGGAAAGAATCACCAACAAGAAACTATGGGAACAAACAAAACAAGAACCAATCGCTCAACAAATATGCAGGAGAAAGTGGAGATGGATTGGACACTCGCTGAGGAGGCCACTCGCTGGGTGACATCGCGCGTCAGGCCAGTGCTCGAATGGAAGCCGAAAGGGAAGCGGCGAGTGGTTCGTCGATGCAAGGGTGACATGGAGGAGATCGTGTGAAGAGGAGCTGAAACAGTATGGAATAACATGGATGTAGGTGAAAAGTACATCAGAAGACAGAAGCAAGTGGAGGTGTGCAGTTGAAGCCCAATGTTCCACTAGGAACCCAAGGGAACAAAAACTAAATAATAAAATTCCATTTGGGTTTCAACAACACATTTCCATTTCACTACGTTTTCTAAAGTCTGTTTAGGCTGGCCACATAAATTTTCAAATCCTTTTCACATTATCTCCTCCATATGACTGCAGAACCCACGTACAACTCATCGCCTGTTTCCCATTTGGGTTCCACTCTACCTTTGGCCTGGTATAAAATATCGCTCAGTGGTCTCCCCAGCATTTAACTAACCCATCTCTTGCATTTTCCCGTGCACAATTGTTGCGTAATAGATTTTTGACTGCTTCGTTCCCGTAGTTTCTTGTTAATAATTATTTCTGGCTATGTCATCTTCAGTATCTAGCTAAGAAAGCTGTTGATAAAAGTCGAAGGTATCCTGGTGTTTTGTGACGCCCTGAGTTTTTGATCCATATAGCAGAACTGATTAACTTAAAATTTGTGTTGAAAATCCTAATCTTGTTCCTGATGCTGAGTGAAGAAGATTTCCGAAGTGTTTTCAGAATAATCAAGGTTTGTTTTGCCTTTCCGATTCTGACTGGCTTTGAAACCTTCATCCTTACCGGCTGCTTGTAGTCGAAACGATGCTGGATAGCTAGATAATTGTTGGTGATCATAATAGTTTGTTTATTAGATGTATCACACAGGGAAACAGTATTATTTACTGGATGACGTTTCGAACAAAATTTATTGTTCATAATCATATCATCAGTTATAATCACACGAATTCGAAACTTGAGTTTTATAGTTTTCTTTGTCCTCTCCTATTTGTTGTCGTTGGGGTAGTAGAATTTTCCAAATATCTGGGACAGGTGTTGAATCATTCCTATTACATGTACGATAAACAAAGCTTCTGTTATCAATTTCTCCCTATACCCTGTGACATTAGATTTTAAAACTGTCATTTTATCCCATCCTATTGTATGGTTGTGTGTAATTGCATGTAGTGAGTGCTATAGCTGAACAATTCTCTAAATTTCATATCTTATTCGGGTCAACCAATCTAGATTTTGCTGGGCTTTTATGTTCGGCTAGTCTGACTGACCCTGTTCTAATATTTTGACCTATGTATTTGACCTAACAATCATTGCAGGCAGGGTATTAGATAAACTAAATTGTTTTGTTTTAAAGGCTCCACAGGCATGATCCTTTAACCGACAAAGCTTGTTTCTAATTGAGTTTGTGGGTTTGAATGCCATTTTTATTCCTGCCTTGTTAAGAATTCTGCGTAAGGTTTCCGAGGTTCCTTCCTTGTATGGAATTACTACTGATGATTTAGATTCCTTATTGTTGGTGTTGTCTTGCGCATATTTGACATGCATGTCGTCATTATTATTATTATTATCACTATCACTACTATCATTATTTATTTTTTTTTACATTTCCTTACATATTTCCTGACTAATTTATCAGGGTAATTATTAAGTTTCAAGGCTTCTCTTATATGCATCACTTCCTGTCTCAGATTTTCCTTGGTACTACTTAGTTTTGTGCTCTGTCACTTAAACATTTCACCAATCTTATTTTTACTGACACAGGATGGGATGATCGGAAGTTCAAATATCTGTTTGAATGTGTGAGTTTCCTGTAAACACTAGTGTTTAACTTCCCATCTTCTTTCTTTTTACGCTACAATCTAACATTGGGAGCTCCCCTTCCTGACTTTCCAATTCATAAGTGAATTGAATTGCCCCACCTTTGAGTTAATGTGTTCGAAAAATCTATCTATATCCTGTGTTCTAAGTACAGCGAATGTGTCATCTACATATCTCCACCATAATTTTGGGGTGGGGGTGAACTTTTCAATCGTTATGTTTTCCCACCTATCCATGAATATATCTGCTACAACCGGGGATACTTACTATCACAGTGCCCAAGTTTTACACATATATTAAGAAGGAGGTGATCACTTCCAAATTTCTGCCATTGACAGTGATTGGTTGGTTATCTTCTTCATCTCCGTATTCTCTATATTCACTTGAAGTTCTGCTTTCGTTGCGTCCCTCTCCTTCCAGCTTGTTGGTTCTAGTCTGTTAGTCTTCATATTTATCTGACATTAGATATAAATCGGCCGGAAAGTCCACATCTTCTACAGTCTTGTTGTTGGTCCAACATATTCCCGTCTTCTCTCTCCCCATAGTCTACCACATAATCCAGTCCACTCGCAAACGCTTGTGTAAGCAGTACACGCTGGAAATGATTCACTATGCAAACTAGAAATTTTCACATGATTTCATATTTGCCTCACCTTTCATTCTAGCTCTATCGAAAATAATGAACAATTCACTGTGGACGGATAAATGTAACAGTTCATCCTGTACGCAAATGTATGAAATCACTAATACATCACTATCATCAGATTCCTTCAAATATACAAATAATGATCAGAATTCAATTGGCAAATATGCTGCCAATGAGACTTCAAGGAATCACCTCATAAATTGGTCATATTTTACAAAAATGGATGAATGGAGTAGAACAGAAATTGGGATACGCATTCTAATGAATATGATAAGTTGGATAGTCGACAGTTATTCATTTCAAACAAGTGCTAAAAGTAACCAGGTAAACTAATTGAAACCAAAAAATTATTATTTTGTATTTGTTTTGCACTGATCACTACCTTTTCTTTTTTCCTTTCCAAATAATATGATTGTTAATTCCTTTCCTATCTGACCATTGTTATTCTATCTTTTGTGTTTAGATTTATACTACTTGTCAGTAGTAAGTAGTACGAGTTATTTTGTTAATCCGTAACCATAATTATTGTTCGCTAGTGAGATTTAACTCAATTTACTATTACTCTATTTGATATATATAGTATTTATTTTCTCATAGCTAAAGGATATATGCTTAGTGTATATACCCCTTTCTGTTGAACACTGTTTATTCTAATCCATTTGTTCTCTGAAGTAGTTTTAGCGGATGGTGACTAGCAGTGGAATCCAGGATGCTTTTTTCTTCCTATTTGGAAGTATTCAGCTGGATGTAACTGCATTCCCTAATGAGTTGTGGATAAAGCTTTGGTGTTTGAAACGATGGGTACTGGGTTCGAGCCTAAGTATGAACAACAACACTCACTTTGAAATGTAGATACATCCATTTGACGAGTCCCAGATAGGACGAAATGCGCGTCTTGGATTCCACTACGCTAGTCACCATCCATCAAATGACTTCAAGTCAATTACCAGACATCGTCAAAGCATCCACACATGGGGTCAACATGTCAATAGAAGTCGGAGATTTTATTCCGATCAGTCAAAGGGAAAATAAAAAACTGAATTACAAATAAATACCCTTCATTCTTTGTTTGGCATTCGCGCGCTGTTTAATCTGACCGTGAATCAATCATTGACACAGCTTTGTTATTTTACTTATTAACGCTCAGTGACTGTGTCTCTGACAGTGTTCAGGCACAAATACCTCACAATCTGAGTACCGTGTCTTAGACAAATCCTATGTTATGGATTTTATGCACTTATCAATGTGTGATTTAAGTTTGTCTATTGGATTATCGATCTGGATCCCTTAGAAGAAATCTACGATTGTGAAGGTAAAGAATAATGACACATGGTTTGTGCTTGAAGCAACCAATCAATTCGTATGGGAATGTTATTCATCAACCGCAGATTAAGCTTCATCCCTGCATAGTCTGGTGAAATAAACTGTGTGGTCAAAGATATTTGACTTACAGAAGTTCAGTCAAACCATCGTTTTTCGTAAGTCTACTACCACTCTGAGTTGATCCGATTCTCTGACCTAAGTGTACAACTGGGTACACAGTTGATGAGCTAACTTTCAACAGTCAAAACGTTTCTCAGAAATGTAGCCAACAAACACTACTATTGATAATTCATATACTCTGTCTCTCTTATTCGATGTATATGCAGATGGTCGGATTTCAGTTAACTAAAGATACTAGGCTTCATATCCATATTAAATGCTGCAAAGTGAAGGTCCAGTCTTGCATCAAATCAATCTTCGGGAAGGTGCTCACTCAAACGGTGTATTCTGGTAGTGAACTTCTATTGGTTTACAATCCAATGCGTGGAATGAATTCGACCATGATTTTTCAGACTTACAGTGAAATCCATGCAAGTAATCAGTCACAGAGAGGGGGAATAAGTAGGATAAATTAACACTGAAGTCATTACGTAACGATGGGAAATATTAATATGAGGTCACCTTTCAGCCGTTGATAATTCAAAGAAGTGTTGGGCAAAATAATTTTCGTTAGAGAAAGAGAAGACGTCTTACGGGTAAGTGTTTGTCCCATGATCTTTAAAACTAATGTTTGACCTCAAAGTAGATTATTGGTGCACACTATCCAGTTAGAGTATAACACCTTATTTCTCAAACTGTTACCTGTAATCCCCATAGAACAATAAATGCCTGCCTTCTCAACCAGTCTTTTGTGTCCTTCTCAGTGTGAGAATAGTAGTCGAGTGATTAATCGTATATTGCTGTCCAGAGTGATTTTGGATGAAAAACAGGTGAAATTACTGTTAATGACAGCCACGGTAGAGACAAAGGTTGAATGTACTTTTTCGCATACAAACGCCCGCTTGAATTTCTGAATCATTTATGCTTCAGATGTACCCAGATGCCTTGATCTTACTTCCTTTGAGGCGTTTGTTCGTATCTTCCATAGAACTTTGAAGGACTTTTCAATTGGGGCTGAGTGTCTTCAGTTCGCTAGATGTTCTGTTATCAAGCTATAAACACGTCTACGTTCTCCCTTTGCTAGCTAAGTTGGACAGTATTCCCAAGAGCGTTTTATATGCGGATGCATGGTGCACTCAGCTCCACAGGAGCTAGTGAACTGGTATATGCATGATGATTTGGCCCAATATGACAACGTATCTTTCATATACAAGCCGGATACTTTCTTGCATGGAAATGTTACTGGTAGGCTGGCAGTGAAGCATGCTTGACCGCAAGATTTTGGAAACCATTTTCCGAGAATTTCTACTTCAGTATCACTTTTTGGGAGTGACGTGGATTCAGGTTACTGTCTAAAAATATGAGTAAGGAACCATCTTCCTGTTTATTTTTGTTATTGTTATGTTTTGAAACCATATTTATAGTCTTATTATTCATTATAATTTGACCCTCAACTGGAAATACTTCTGGAACCTCCTCACCCATTCACAACATATATTCACCAACGTACAGCCTAACTGATGGCTTCGTCAACAAAAAGTTTCTTTGCTACCACTGTCTTTTCCTAATTTTTCATATTATTTCTGTGTCAAATTCTAACTACTTATAAGTAGAAACATGAAGATTAAGAAAAAGAAACACCAACAAGAGATGGCTGTCATGACCGTAGTGAATAATGCTTTCAGTGTTTGATTTGATAGCAAATAGGTTCGAGTTTCAGTGGGAATACTAAGAATCACTGAAGACAGCAAGCACATGCATCTGACGAGTCATGAATGAGACGAAGCGTGAGTTATGAATCCCACTGCTAATAGTAATAGCTTTATTCTGAACAATGTAATGAATATAATGTACGGAATTTTCCGCATAGTTTAATGCATCATATTTTCTCTTCGTACGTGATCTTCAAAATATATCCAGAAATGTACAGCATATCTCATGACTTCGTTGAAAGGGAAATTTTCCAATTTTTCTCATTTTTTCTGTGATCTAATGTGTATTTAATTCAACTTTAGATTTTCCCATCGACTGACTGAAACGAAGTGCTCGGTCTCAGGTTGACATGTCGGCTTCTAGTGCAGATGCTTTGACGATGTCTGGGCATGTAATTAGAAGTTAATTGGTGGATGGTGACTAGCAGTGGGATCCAGAATGCGCATTTCGTCCTATTTAGGACTCGTTGTCGTCTGGATGTACCTGAATTCCTCAGTGAGTGATGATGTTCCCCACCAAGGTTCAAACACAATGGATAACGCTTTGGCGTTTGAAACTATGGGCACTGGGTTCGAGCCTTGATGAGGACATCATCACTCACTGCGGAATGTAGGTACATCCAGAGGACGAGTCCCAAATAGGGTTAATGTATATATCTCACATTTTAAAGAATTCTTATTTCTTTTGTTTGTTGTTATTTGAAGGCCGCTGATTTAATGAACACAAACTGGATCTACATATTTTACATTCATGTGATCGAGTATTCTCATCAGCGACAATTCAGCAATAAGAATATTGATAATAACAGACATGGGATTGAAAATCTATTGCTTCCAAAAAATAATATATCAATTTCAAATGCTTCCACTATGAATAATTTCCCAGCATCAGCAACAATGAGATATCTGATAACTAATCATGATTCTCTTGATATCATCAGCACATTTATACGATATTTAAACGACTTTAATTTAACCGCGGAAGAATGTGAATATGTGAAGGTCAAAATATTTAATGTGAATAAACTAGGTAAGAGAAAACGTTGTTGTTATTATTATCACAGATTTTCTTTTTTCACGATAAGTCTTACTTTTGCTGGTTCACGGGAAACTGAAGCCCTCCCGATCCACCAGCCCCCTTGTCATTGTGTCATAGAATGGGGGATTACATGTGAATGTTTGGTTCTCGTGTGAAAACTAACGGCATAATTATCCAAACAATGGGCATGTCATTAGATGAAGTGGAGATATGATTTATTCCAAATCAGATAAGTTTATTTCAAATATCACACAGTGATGATGCAGTATTAACAGCTGGATGACAAGGTTTGGAGCATAAATTATTGCCGCTCATAATCATATCAGTTTTAGTTACAAGATTTCATGAATTACTTTATATATATATATATATATTCATATATATATTGCATTGCGTCATTCCAATTGCACGTGTGCGGCGTTGAATCGATAAACAAAGCTTCAGTGATTAACCTCTCTCTGTCTCCATCTAACTATATTACCTTTTAATACTCACCCAGTCCCACCCTAATGCTGTGTGATTACATGCTAGTGCAATGGCTGAGCCTTTTTCTAGGTTATTTAACTTAGCAGGGTCAAGCATTCTAGGTCTAGCTAGCTAAATTTTTACATTTCAATAATCTAATTGACCCTAAACTACTAGTTTGACCTGAGTTGTGTAATTGACCTCACAGTCAGCATTATATTGTATTTGGTAAATTGGATTGTTTCTCTTAATTGGATCTATTGGTCCTTAAGCCGACAAACTTTACCAGTGAGAGAATTCGTCAGTTGATTTAAATACCACCCTAATTCCAGCCTCATTGAGAATCCCACGTAAGGCCTCTGATTTCCCTTCTTTATACGGTAGTACTACAGAAGCATTGAATTCTATATTATTTTTGTTAATTTTATCATTTTCATTACTAGTCTCATTTCTTCTATTGTTTCTCATACATTTCTGATATATATATATATCAGTTAGAGAACCATTGAAAACAACCTAGAGAGTACTGGACAGCTGTTTCATCCTAGTGACGACTTCTCACTAGAACTTCAGTGAGATCCATCCAGTCACGTGTGAGGATGGATGTCCCAACGATGACATTGGTTGGTGCCAGTCGCGCTAAATCACGAATTGGTAGGAGTTAGAATTCATGGATTGACCATTGAATCGGGTCCCAGTGGCTAAACAGTATATGAGCTTGTCTTGTAACCAGAAGTTCCTGGGTTCGAACTCTGGTGGTTAGTGCGTACCGCCGATGAGTCCCACACTAGGATGAAACAACTGTCCAGTACTCCCTGGTTGTTTTCAGTGGTTTCAATGGTGATATTTGAAATAAACCTGTCTAATATGGAATTGCATTCTACCACAGTGCCCAAGTTTTACACTTACTTTAAGATAAGGCTTATTGTTTTAAGTGATCATTTTTCAAGCAAGTAGATCTTGGGATTCAAATACCGTTCCACCTGAATCAGTCCTGGGCAACCGGATAGTGGCATTAGCTGTCAATCGATAATTGTGTGGTTTATAGCCCTGTACAAGAAAGAAATTTATTCCAGGTAACTGAGTTCTAAGAAAACAAAGCAAGGCAATTTGATAATGCAACGCTATATAAGTTCTTAAATTTCAGCTGAACCTGTCAGCAGAATACTTTACTAAATTTTAGATATTTATACTATACTGAAATAAATATGCAAATATTTTGAGATGGAAAAGACATAGATCTCAGATGAGTGTTTCTGACCCTAATATGTTCTATAAATTGGATGGCTTAATGTGCCGCTTAAACTGCCCTTCCATACCACTTCAAGGTTGAGGATATATACTATCGCAAATCGAACTTACCTCCTTCTCGTTTCAGTGTATGAAGGCGGTCAGATACTGTGTGAATTTCCTCAGGTAGTTGATTTTGTATTATGGGCCTACAGGACTGATTTATTCATATCAGATGTGACTTTTGACTGTTTTAAAAATATAAATATATTAAAAAATATCTGTTGTGCCATTTGCTATACTGTGCACAACATATTATTGCTCAAGTGAATATATGTGATGGTTGGATTCAGTTGAAACTATGTAGTGAACATTTTATAAGGATGTGAGACGGAACACATTGGGGTTCGCGATTGACCTCCTGTAGGATTGTAGTGGATATTTTGATTTGATACTAGAAACTAGCCTTGCTGACGAGTGCCAACTAGCACGAAACGTAGATCCAAGGCTTCCTGCCGATTGCCTCCAACCATCTAATATCATCACAGACATTTAGAATTTCAGTAAAGACAACCGATACGTTGATCGTTAATATTTGTGCCTAAATACATATTTGTTCCCATTTCATGCTAAATTCAGATGTGAAGGGAGGTGATGGCCAAACTTGAATCAACGATGGTTGTATATAGACTCGATCTCTTTCAGTTGAAACTGAAGGAGTACAGCAGAGGAGTCAGTCATTAGATGCTGATTTCGAAATAGTTCATTCAAATCGTTTCTTATGACCTAATGAACTGGAAAAAGTTAAAAAAGGGTTACTGTTCTTCAAGTTCAACTAGATTATGGAAACTCTATAAATTAGTCGGTAGATATTCTGGCATTTTCTTTCGCCTTCCGAGCTGCAGCTTTCTTCAAGAGACTTTTCAATAACTATTTTGGACGTAATCCCCTGCGCTACTTCATGTGGAGCTGAATCTAGTACATTTTCAGGAAGTGACACTTTAGAATATGTTCAGACTGATGTCAAAAGATTTTAAAACGAATTGAATCTGTAAGCTTTACTCCCAGCTTGACTGTACTAAGATGAATAGCTTTCTATCAGGAGTTAGCAAATGGTCTTTGTCCAGCGACCTTAAACTTAATCCTTCCAAGTGTCAGACTGTTAATTCCAGTTTTCGATGTAAGCGAAAGTTAAATGAAGCTGTTGGTTCCTATGACCCTTGCAAAATTGATGTAACTGATATAGAAACCAAGTCTGAAGTCAAGTATCTTGGATTAATTCTCTCTTCTGACCTATCCTGGTCCTCTCATATCTTAGCGATTTCTAAAAGAATATTTCGTCTGACTCTTTACATTAAGAAGTTAAGGCACTCAGGCATAACTCAACCACTCCTCTTACAGTTTGTCAACTCGTGTATTTTACCTATTCTTCTTTACTGTTCACCCTTATTCTTTCCTGGATTGCTTAAAAAGACTATGTCATACTTCGCAGAACTCTGAAGACTGTCAGTAGGACGAGTGGTATCCCATTGGGCCATATCGTTGACATTGTCACTGATAGGCACTTGATATCATGCAACAAATTCGCTAAAGGAATTCTGTCAGACTCTGAGCACCCACTCTACCCGCAGCTCCAAGCTTGTATCTCCTCAGGTAGAACAAGAAGTCTTTTCAGAAGACTTTATGCACGTACGTCTAAGTATAAAAATTCCACTATACCATATTTAGCACGTACTTTATTTGATGAAAATAGTGTTAGGCACGAACTAACTAACCTTCTTTGCACCACTAAATAAACCATTTCCTCTACCCTTAAAGCATCAAACTTTATTGTTATTGTATTTCTTATATTTGTAATCCTCTCAATTTTTTTGTTTTGTTTATTTTTTCTCATAAGTGTGGATATAATTTAAGCTGTATTATAACTGTAGACTTTGTATTTCCCCTCACTATACTATATCAACAGAACATTAGATCCAATAATCTATAACATGCTAAAGTTTCCAAACTGAATCGACAATACTGTTTGAAACAAACTCACTGTTTATTATTATTATTATTATTCTATTTAATAATCTCAATTCTTACTTCGAATATTTTTGACTTTATGTCGTAAATGTGGACAAAATCCTCCGGTTAATTTTGTTTTAATTTTACTTATGTTTTTGAGTAAATCAGATGCAATATTGTGACAAATGCTGAGAATTCCATTCTGTATTACAATTACTGTTTTTGGAATAAAGTAGATTATTATTATTATTATTATTATTATTATTATTATTATCTTAAGATGTCCTTATTCCGCCAAACTCATGTAATGTCACTCGGTAATTATAAAAAAGTGAAACGAACACCTCATGACTACCTGAGTAACGTAGTTTAGTTTCTAAATAACCGGACCAGTAATTCACAGGTAATCAATCAAATCTCACCACAACCCATGTGCATAGTTCAACCTCAATAATCCCATCAGTATGCAGATCAAATGCACTTAGGATAAAAAATAAGATCCGTATCTTCAACAGTAATGCTAAATCAATGGAGTGCTTCTGTATGGTTCAGAGACTTGACACAATTGACACAAAAAGAACTTTCAGCAGTCTACCTCAGGCCTCCCTTCACCCGATGCTGAAGATCAGATGATCATCCAGAAAGTATAAGCAAGAAGGAAATCTAGCAACCCGACCAACCAAGAGCCTACTACCCAACCAACAAATATGCAGAGAGAAATGAAGATGAACTGGACATATGCTAAGGAGATCGTGGAAGGATATCACGCACCACGCCTTCAAGTGGAACCCGAATGGGAAACGACTGGCTTGATGTAAGTCCGAGGATGAGATGGAGGAATTCATGTAAGAAGGGAATGGAAGAGTATGGGTAGTCGTGTAGCTAGATAATAAGGACTGCAGAGAATAGAATGAAACGACGATGTCTTGCGGAGGATCTACATTCCAACAGGAATCCAAGGAAATAATGGTGGTAATCATGATAGCTTAATATTCCTAACGCTATTATTAGTTTATTTTATTTGTTTATTTATTTACATAATACTTCTTTTATTTTACAGGGTGCAGAAGAAAAAGAACACCCGACTGCGTAATACCAAACTCTGGATTAAGGTATGAAGTGATGAATAGCCTTTGTGAACAACTCATAAGTTTCGATGGAAATTGGTTGAAACACCTCTGTATGCAAACATTTTTCACAGCAATAATTAATAGTAATAATAACAATCATAATAATAATAATGGCAGTTTATTACTCTTAGATTACATTGTACAAAATTTATTCAGTGTATTGGCTTTCACGTATCAGAGTGCATAGAAATTTTGAAGAAATAAAATATATTTAATTAAATATGTAATGACTTCTACCTTTTAATTAAATTAATAGTCCCCATTGAGATGGAAAAACAAACATTGGCTTGTGGTTACGCTATATCGAGAATTTACAGAAGTTGGAATTCATGCGGTGGCCACTGAGTCAGGTTGCAGTGGCTGAATGGTCTACGAGTTAGCTCGCCTTGTATCCAGAAGGTCCTGGGTCGGATCCCCGCTAGGTGTGTACTGCGAAGAGTTCCAAACTAGGACGAAACGGATATCCAGTACTCCCTGTTGCTTTTTCAATGATTCTGCAACCGATGCCAGATCATGATGAAATCCTGTAACCAATCAAATCCTTGGAAACCAACGCGTGAATAAAAACAAATAATTCAGTGAAGAAAACTTTCTTTTCGATGAATTCATTTTCATAGTTGTACAACCGTATATAAATATAAATTACAGTAGGCAATCATAACAAGTTTTCCTGTGCGTATTAAAGTTTGACAGTGAGTGGAAATACTAAAGTGCTAAAATAATAATAATAATATTTGTGTATATGATTATAAGTCACAACTGATTAAATATAGGAATGAATAACTAAATAAATTGAAGTCATCCTAAACTTCAATAAACATGCGTGAAATAGATGATCGGAAATTAAAGTACATTCAGAAATTTTCAATAGTTGATTTGTGAGATGCTTCGACGTTGTCTGGCCATTTAATTGGAATTTAATTTGTGGATGGTGACTAGCACTGGAATCCAGGATGCGCATTTCGTCCTATTTAGGACTCGTTCAATTAAATGCCCAGACATCGTCGAAACATCTGCACAAGAAGCCGACATGTTAACCTGAGACCGAGCACTTCGGTCCAATCAATCGACGGGAAAATCTCAAATTAAATTAAATTAATATGACCCGTTGCACAAGAGATGGCTCTCGTGGCCCAAGTGGTCTAGTGGATAACGCTTTGGCGTTTGAAACTAAGTGCACTGGGTTCGAGCCTCGGTTGGAACATCATCACTCACTGGGAAATGTAGGTACATCCAGATGACGAGTCCCAAATAGGACAAAATGCGCATCCTGGGGGGGCATAATATTAGAGCTAAGTGTTTTGATAATTCATAAGTAGGAGTATTCCTAAAATCTACTATTGGTCATATGGCGTACCCTGGTTTATGTATCTGTTGTCGTTATAATAATATCCAGTTATGCGGCGGACATATTTTTACGTAGAATAACAGATTATTTATGGAGTGTCAAAATAAATAATATGACAAAAAATATTAAAAAATATTCAATCCTGTTTTGTGACTGCTGTAAAAATATTAACATGTTTTGACGCGTTTTCCACAAAACAGAAAACATGAGCACACACACATACAAACAAATTTGAACATGTGACAATATGACATTAGTCATTAAAAATGTGTCATGAATGTATACATTTTTCCATTAAAACGTAAATGTCTGCCAATAAGTGACCTTCAGAGGAACTCACTTCAATTTATGTGGCTGGATGGTCTTCGAGCTTTACTTGCAAACAGATATCCTGGATTCGAACCACTTGTTGTGGGTACTTGCTGGCGAAGAGTCCCAGGCAAGAGTAAGTCATAGACACCAGAATCAAATGACCTTGATTTGACCAATCAGATAGCTCAGCATTACAAATGGTTCCTAGTCGAAAGTCGAAAAAGTCTCCTAGATTTGGTTTTTGACTTCTCCGTGGAAAATGTGTTCATAGGGTGGGATAAAACATGCATATGCGGAGGCATAATGACTTTGCAAAAGTATTACCGGGCTTCTGATGGTTATACATTCATATGCAACCGCTTTATATGAGGAAGTCTGTATAATTTGGTAAGTCGTACATAACTGGTGATTTTTTAGACACTTGCTTCTCGAAATCTAAGCTCTCTCTTAGTAATATATTGCGTATATGCAACTAGTATCTGCTACAGCTGGAGAAATAGAGAGTACACTGGTTTGATATGTCTATAACCACTTCTATGAGAATCTGGGACCAGTTTTTGCAGCATATTAGAGACACATACCCTATATGATTCATTTTTATTACATATATCGTGGATACACCTCTTTGAATCTGATTGGCTGTTTCAAGGTCGTCTGAAGTTGATGTCTATTCTTTACTGTTGCCAAGTCCCAATCTAAGACGAAACAGCTGTCCACTACTCCCTGGTTTTCAGTGCTTCGCCAAAAGATTACACGTTCCATTTTATAAATTACTTGAAATAATCCCATCGTGTTTAAGGAAAAATCAAAACAAGATTTCTCCCAACGTCTCACTGCGTAGACCACAGATTCTTCAACAGAATTATTTGGATTTTATTTATCATTAAAATATATTGTCAAAAAATTGCATCAGTTGAAGTGAGTTCCTCTGAAGGTCACATTTACGCCAATTGAAAATCCGTATCTTATTTTTTATGCTGAGTGTTGTTGACCTCCACACAGACTTGAGAGTGGTGAAAGCTTGTCTTGCTTTTCCGATTCTTGCTTTGATATCCTCGTCAGTTCCGTCCCCCTGTAGTTGAAACGATGCTTCCCAGGTAGGTAAAAGAGGTTGTTTCTTTCAGGTTCCTCCCATTTATGCTGATTGTTGTCTGTTGTTGTTGCTGTTGGTGGTGTTGGCCAGGAATCTTCATTACCTCTGTTTTCTCTATGTTCACCTGAAGTCCTATCTTTGATGCTTCTTCTGCCAACTTGTTGCTTTTCACCTGCATATCTTCCAGTTTGTGGGAAATCAGACAAATATCATCGGCGAAGTCCAGATCCTTCAAGTTTTTTGTGTGAGTCCATTCTATGCCTGTTTCCTCATTGCCCACTGTTTGTCGCATTGTCCAGTCTACTACAATCAGGAAAATCATTGGCGATTGTAAACAGCCAGCTTGTCTTACTCCTGTCCTCACTTCGAAGGGTTCCGTAAGTTTCCCGTTGTGGATTACTTGGCATGCAGCATTGTCGTACAGCTGTTGGATGAGATGTATAATTGTCGGCGGCATCCCGTAATAGCGAAGTAGTTTCCAAATCACCTCTCGATCGACGCTGTTGAAGGCGTTTTCAAAGTCGATGAAGTTGAGATAGAGAGGTGACTACCATTCCAAGCTTTGTTCAATGATGATCCGTAAAGTGGCGATCTGATCAATACATGAATTGTTTCTCCTGAATCCAGCCTGTTCCGGTCGAAGTTTTTCATCCAGGTTTGCACGTTTGATTGTCTCCAGGATGATGCGGCTTAGTATTTTGCTTGGGATGGACAGGAGCATAATTCCGCGCCAGTTCTTGCATTGACTTAAGTTTCCTTTCTTTGGTAGTTTGAATAAGTATCCTTTCTTCCAATACTCGGGTACTTTGCCTTAGGCAATATGCAAGGCTTCAGAGGTCAACCTTTCTTTATGTGCATGAAAGCCTCTTCCTAGAATTTCTATATTGTTGAAATGGATCTTATATCCGCTGTCTATCGCATACATTTCTATAGCCGATCTTTTCTCTAGACTTTTTAATTCTACTTCATTTCTAGGTGGACGTTTCGTGCACAGTCTATGCTCATTCATTCCGACCTTCACCTGTCTACAGCTCTCCCTATATAGCAAGCTTCACATTCTGAACATTTTATCCTATAGACACAATTACTTTGTGACATTCTGGGAACCATATCTTTGACATTCACCTAAGCTTTCTCTAGAGAATTAGACGGCTTGAAATAGACTTTAATGTTATATGAAGCAAATAGTCTTTGAAGTTGTTCAGCTGTGTCCTTTCGATATGGAATGGCTACCATCCATAGCCAAGATACTGCAATTTGCTGTTTTCCCTTCTGCTCCCTTTTATTGATAATATTATCTAGTAGCTTTTCCGGATAACCATTTTCAAACAGAATTGGCTTTGTGTTGGAGATCTCGTTCTCCATATCGTCATTATCTCTTACAATGTTTCTAGCTCTGTTAACGAGATTTAAAGCTACTGAAACTTTCATTTTTATTGGATAATCTGACTGGAAATTCAAATACTTGTTGAAATGTGTCCGTTTCCTGTATATCGTGAACTTTAGTTTCTCATCCGTTTGTCTTTTTACAAGACAATCCAGAAAGTTTAGAGTTCCCTCAGCCGATTCAACTTCATTAGTAAACTCAATATATTTTGAGATTAAGTTAATCTGTGTTAGCGAGTTTTCTTTCTCAGCTTTCTTAATAATGACAAATGTGTCATCTACATATCTGTACCATATTCTAGGATGACAACTAAAACTTGTTAGTGCTTTTCTTTCCAGAGCTTTCATATAAAGATTTGCTACAATTGGAGATACTGGTGAATCCATTGCAACGCCATTTGTCTTCAAAGGTAAAATATGTAGATTCTGAACAAAGTTTTACGCATTTTATAAGGTGTTCCATTCATAATGATGATTTAGCTGATATTTCCTGATTGTTTTCAAGGTCATATATCACAATATCAAGTGAATCACATAGAGGAATACTAGCAGATAGAGAAACCATATCAAAACTTGCCATAATAATTCAGTGTGACTCAGCACTTAGATTATTCCAGGAAACTTCGTACCATTCTTCCTACCAATAAATTTATATAAAGCAAGAACGACAAATGTACCAGGATAATCTGAGCCCTTTTTGTTGTTGAGAACACTGTTTGATCGTGTAAGGAAGCTTTGATAACAAGAAAAAGTCGAGGAAGCACTACCTACCACTGTTGAAAAATACCTGCGTGATAATGGTTACCTACAGAAGTTCATCGACAAAAATGGAAAACGTAGTGTTGACACGATGAAGTACAACACAGTAGAGAAAAAGCCCATCTTCCTACAGCTTGCCTTCAAAGGTGACGACACTGCTAGTAGAATAAGATGTAGACTGTACGCTACCCTGAAAAGAACATATCCAGCCACCAAACTCACATATGCTTTCCAAACGACCAGTTGTTTAAGGTAGTCAAAAGTGGACTAACTCCCACCTCAATTTCCCCCCAACTGCATCTACCAATTTACATGTACGTACATACCAAGGCACATACATTGGAAGAACACAGAGAGAAGGGTTATTGTCCACATCTCGGAACACATACCGAAGGACGTGAGACTAAATGGCACACAAGCACGCCATCTACTAGACGCTGACCATGCTCTGGACAATCTGAAGGCATTCAAAATAAACCAGCAGATTTTCAAGCTGATTTCAGAATGATGAGGGTCTGTCTTGTCCTACTGATCTTCGTTTTGAAATCCTCATTTGTACTATCCCTTGTAGTTAAAGCAATGCTTGAATTCCGTGATAGTATGCAATTCGATGGTGATCACGCTAAAATCACCAAATGGTAGGACCCCGGCAACAAACAAACTTACTATCAAACGAATATGGTTGATGAAACGGAGATGGATTGGACACATACTGAGGGGACGGTTGAGTGGCCCTGCTGGCCAACCCTTCGAGTGGAACCCGAATGGAATACGACGAGTTGGGCATGGCTGTGAGAGTGACATAGATTAGATAGCGTGAGGAGGAGATAAGAGTCGGTAAAGTTAAACTTTAAACACCAGTAAGTACCAATAAAAAATGACCTTGAACGCACCAACCACATGACAGGGACGATTCGTGCGTATGAAGTACATATTTATTCAAAGAAAATAATGAATTAAAAGGTATGAAACTGTTTCACAGGATACCTTTCTCTGAAGTGTGACAAAAATACCTGTTTTGGATGGGAGTGTCAACAGAGTAGTAATATAATACGGAGTGCAAGTTCAATAAATATTGTTATTATTGTTCCTTTGGGTTCCTAGTGGAACATAGGGCTTCAACTGCACGTCTCCACTTATTTCTCTCTTCTGCTGTACTTTTCACCTGCATCCATATTAGTCCATACTGTTTCAACTCCTCTTCAAACGATCTCCTCCTTGTCACCCTTGGACGTCCCACTCGCAGGTTCCCTTTCGGGCTCCACTCGAGCATTGGCCTGACGCGCGATGTCACCCAGCGGCCTCCTCAGAGAGTGTCCAATCCATCTCCACTTTCTCCTGCATATTTGCTGAGCGATTGGTTCTTGTTTCGTTTGTCCCCATAGTTTCTTGTTGGTTCTTGTTCTCTCCGGCTATCTGATCTTCAGTATAGAGCGAAGACAGTTGTTGTTGATAAAGGTCTGCAACAGGCTGTTGGAAATATTCTTTGTGACCCGCCAAGTTTCTGATCCATACAGAAGAACTGACTTGACGTTTGTATTGAAAATCCGAATTTTGTTGTTGATGCTGAGTTGAGTGACGAAGATTTCCAGATTGGTTTCAGGTTGATGAATGTGTTTCTCGCCTTCCCGATTCTCGATTTGACATCCCCGTCCGTTCCTCCTGTATTTGAGACAATGTTCCCTAGATAAGTGAATGAAGTAACCTCGTTCAAATCCCTTCCGTTGATGGTGATTGGCACTGGATGTTGCTGTTGTTGTTGTTGTTGGTTGGTTATTTTCATAACCTCTGTCTTGTCTATGTTCACCTGGAGTCCTGTCTTTGCTGCTTCTTCAACCAGTTTGTCGATTTTCGCTTGTAAGTCTTCAATTTTTTGTGACATCAATATAATAGTAGGAAATTAATTAATTGATTCCTGAAAAGTCATCAAGACATTTCAGAAAGAAAAGATAACAACTATACAACTATTTCACCTTCTTAACAATATGCACCCTTAATGCGACACACCACTGAGTATGGCTATAAAGCCTCACACTTTCACTGAGAGAAAGAGAGCATGTTGATGTGTTTACTTAAAATAGTAGGGTGATTAAGAGTTACCATGAAAAAGGAAGATATTGTGATAACATGATATTTGGTATCAGTTATGAAATACACTAAAGACTAGACAAACGATACTGCATACATCCCCCCACGCCACCCCTCACAACCGCTCCATTGACCAGTCAATACAACTGTTACAGTCCTACAAGAGGTGAGGCACTGGCGTGAAGAGCTTAGAGGTAACCTTTCTGGCTGCAGCACTGAGTGATGCAAATTCGAATCTCAGGGAGTTAGAGATACACTCCACTGATGAGTGCCAATAAGGACGAAACCTAGATTCAGTGTTTCCTGCCAACTATCTCTAAATATATAGGACTAATTCAGAAAGGTTGACCATGACGGCGAATCTTTTAGATTGGTGGTCATGGTGCGAATCGACAGGCCGAATTCAATCAGCAACAACACTAACGACTAGATACGTGATACTGGTTATCATCTCCCCCCCCTCCCACTAGAGACCAATCAGTGTTACACCGTCTAGTGCGTTTAATTCGACATTCATTTGTTACTTACAGTCTCTTTTATTCTTCAATCTTATCATCCTGGAAAACCAAATTAATCAGCTAATAGGACCACCTAATACGTCTTACTTAAATTGACTGACTTTTCAACATATATACTTGCACAGAAATACAACAGTTCAAGTTGCCCCACTCTTTATACCACTTATACGCCCAAATAAACTACAGTAAACGGAAAGGTTCAGGAGGAGGAATAATTGCATAGATTCATGAGGATTTAATGGATCCTGGAGGTTAAAAAGAGTGAATGCATCTAGGGTATTGAGGACGATTTTGAGCCATACGTACCTCATGCCGTCAGTTTCTAGCGTCTGGAGCAACCCAGCCAGGCAGTCTACACCCAGTTATGTGACTCAAATCAACAGTTAAAAACTTCATGGACTGATGTTGAGTTTTGATTTGACCAGTCATGACCCTTTCCCAACCCATTCCAATGTCAACTGACATTGCTCATCGAGGAGGGTGCTGGCTCAACAAGCACGTGTCCCAGACATTTCAGTCGATGCAGCTTTGAAACCTCTTCGATTGACTTATCCTACTTGTATAATACTCTACGCTTCACCTAAATATTACTCACCATCTAACATGGAAGAGTAAACGCAAACAACTATGGTCAAAGACAGCCACTGTCTTCACATCCTTCCCTTTCAACGGCTAATCTATTGCAGCCTTAAAAAAGGAAAAATCAAACTGCTGAGCAATACAGTACACACGTCCCTTGATCGACGGCTGGATATCACAAATACACCAGAGATTACGTTAACTGGTAAGCGCCATTCCATCCTTTTGTATCCTCAGCAAAAGTCCATTAGGGATAATGCAATTACCCGAATTGGTGAAATGATCAACACGCTCAACCAGGACACTTCCTATCCTTAAACTAGGAGTAGGTGGTGATCAGTCCTCCCTCACTTAACATCTGACGGGAGCGAATCGTATGCCAAACAGTAGATTTATGCTCAATGTGTTTAGAAGACTCTGTATTTTGTCATCGTCTTCACCAAGAAGGACAATATATTCTAAGTCGATAAGACTGTTGCCTGGTAACGAGTCAAGTCACTAAAGTCGATTAGGGTCCATCCATTAGTAAAGCGATGATGAAATCAAAACAAAATGTGGGCACAACTGGTTGTCATTATTTCAGATGACAACCCTCTATAGGCTTTAACACGGCTTCATGAATTCGAGCAGAGTGCCTTGATTGGTGCGACATACTTTCTCGGAACTCCCTTCCCGGTCAGACACTGTCACAATAAATCTCGAATGACGGAGTCAAATACCACCTTCAGGTCAATAAATATGGCAAGTGGCGGACGCTGAAGATTCGATCGACAAGCCCTCGTCCAGTCCTAAGCCGTATCTAATTTTCATAGGTTTGTTTCTCCTAAGCATCGCTCAGTCTACGCATGATTATTGAACCTAGAACTCTAGTTAGTACATTAGTCAAGCTCACCCCCTCTCACTATGATTATCACAGGATGACATATCTCTATTTCTACAAACCCTGGCCGATAACTGCTACCTTGCCGTGGTGGTCGGGCTTGAATGCCGCAGTGACCCAACAAGCTAAACTGGCTGAGACTCATGTCCCTGCAGGTCCTACCATGTCAGGAAGGTTGTTTGGATAGCGGTTAGACTAAAAGCAGTTACCATGGGGTACATGGGCTCCAGAATCCAATCGGATCAAATGGCGTACGAACCCATATGGGTCACCGGCAACCATGGGAACGCAGCACCTGACGCTGCTCCGCTGCCTTGCGGGTTAGACTCCAAGTCAAAGGCTCGGGGGGTGGTCCCTTAAGAAAACCACCTGCTTCGGTCTGGGCACCCGGGCAGTATCTCAGCCCTCGCACAATGAATGAAATAAAGCAACAAAATATCAGTGAAACTTATCGCGCGCTCGTAACAAGGCGTTCAAGTA
>OX235274.1:117508929-117545350 GCA_944472155.2 Trichobilharzia szidati | reverse complement strand
CCTCTAAAATTCATTAGGAAGATTGAAAAACGCCAAAAGAAAAATAAAAATAATTGTGAAACTAGTAATAATAACATAAATAAGAGAATATAAGTCATCTACAGTTATACCATATAAAGAGGGGACATCTGAGACCCTACGTAGGATTCTAAATAAAGCAGGAATTACGGTGGCATTTAAACCTAAAAACTCACTCAGGGACAAGCTCTGTAGGCTAAAGGACCCGGTGGACCCAATTAAACAAAATAATATAATTTACAAAATACCTTGCAATGACTGTGAGGTCAACTACATAGGTCAGACTAGTAGGTCAGGGGTAGTCAGATTGTCAGAACATAAGAATTTAGCTAAGGTAAGAATGGTTGACCCCGAGAAGATAAGTAATTTAGAAAAAAGCTCGGCAATTGCAATGCATGCATTAACGCACAACCACACAATAGGGTGGGAGAGGGTTAAAATTCTAAAAAGTAATCTAGGTAGGTGGAGAGAGAGGTTGATTACTGAATCCTTGTTCATCGAATCTACACCCAACACATGCAATAGGAATGATTCATCACTAATACCCGAAATATTGAAAATATTACTATCAATCAAATCAAGTGAAAAACAACAAGTGAAAAAAACACTGTGAGGCTTTATCAAAACAAAATTTACCCATAATGGAATTACACTCTACCACAAGGCACAGGTTATATTCTTAAATCGACAGCAGATATTCTATTTTATAATTTTAAGTACCTGAAGAGGAGAAATTATTGAAAAGAATATTCTTCGTTCAGAGTGACTTTTAAATCTCGACAAACCAACTCTTGAAAACATGTTTTCATATTTCAACATTTTTCATTCAGTCTATTATTCTGACAACACTTTACTCATCTTATATCTCAGTCATATTATTCTCACATATTCACATTTCTGAATGTGAATGCTACAGGATGGAATTTCCTAGAGTTCTAGTGAGAAGTCGTGACCAGTGAGGTTCATCCTGTCAAGTATGAGAATGGATGTCCCACCGATGACATTGGTTGGTGCCAGTCGCGCGAAATCACGAATTGGTAGAAGTTAGAATTCATGGATTGGCCATTGAATCGGGTCCCAGTGGCTGAACGGTATACGAGCTCGCTGGCCTTGTAACCAGAAATTCCTGGGTTTGAACCGCCTGTGGTGGGTGCGTACTGCCGATGATCCCGAAACTAGAATAAAACAGGTGTCCCATACTCCCTAGTTTTTTTCAATGGTCCTCTAAGTGATATCAATCTGTGATCAACTCGTCAAAACGAATCTAATCCTTACAAATCAACTATTGAAAATTTCTGAATGTACTTTATTTTCCGATCATCTATTTCACACATGTTTATTGAACTTTAGTTTGACTTCAATTTATTTAGTTATTCATTCTTATACTTAATCAATTGTGACTCATAATCATATACACCAATTCTGGGACAGGATATCTGGAAAATTCTACTACCCCTACGACAAATAGGAGAAGACAAAGAAAACTATAAAACTCAAGTTTCGAAGTCGTGTGATTATAATTGAAGATATGATTATGAACAATAAATTTTGTTCGAAACGTCATCCAGTAAATAATACTGTTTCACTGACTGTGTGATCCATCTAATAAACAAACTAATATGGAATTACTTACTACCACAGTGCCAAGTTTTACACATATATTAACATATACACCAATATTATTATTATATTTAGCACTGTCAAACTTTAACATACACAAGAAAACTTATTATGATTATCTACTGTAATTTATATATATATATATCTTTATTCATATATATATTACTTTTCCTTCACGTTCCCCAGTGGAACATAAAGCTTCAAGCTAATGGCTTGAAATTTCTGGAGCAGAGTTTATTTTACAGGATGGGGTTGCTAACCTCATGCCCAACCTTCCCTCTTCACCAGCATTATTTCTGGTTTAGCGAGGTAAAGGATTGCGTCAGCCGGGGATTGAACCCCGGACCATGTGCATGGTCGGCGAGCGTCCTAACCGCTATGCCACCGACGCTTGTATATATATATATACGATTGTACAACTATGAAAATGAAGTCTACGAAAAGAGAGTTTCCTTCGCTGAATTATTTGTTGTCATTCTTGTGTTGGTTTGCAGGGATTTGATTATTATAATAATTGTTTCCTTTAATTCCTAGAGGAACATAGGGCTTGAGCCGTGCGTCTCCATTGCGTTCGGTTCTCTGCTAGAGTCTTCACCGGGCTCCATGTCTGCCCACACGTTTTCATCTCCTCTTCACATGACCTCCTCCAAGTCACCCTTGCACTGACGACCAACTCGCCGCTTCCCTTTCGGGTTCCACTCGAGCAATGGCTTGTCTAGTGATGTCACTTGATGGTTTCCTCAGAGTATGGCCAATCCATCTCCATTTCTTCCTGCCTATTTGTTTCACAATCGGTCCCTCTGAGTTGGTTCGCTCATTGCCAGATATCTCTGTTGCTGATCTTTTCTGGCTGGCCATCTGATCTTGAGTATTGAGCGAAGACAACTGTTAATGAAGGTGTGTAGCTTGTTTGAGGTGCTCTTAATGACGCGCCAAGTCTCTGATCCGTATGTTAAGTAGCACTGACTTCACATTGGAGTTGAAAATCCGGATCTTATTTTTGATGCTGAGTGCTGTTGACTTCCACACAGACTTGAGAGTAGTGAATGCAGGGATTTGATTGGTAATAGGAATTCATCATGAACTGACATGGATTGTAGAACCATTGGAAAACCAACAGGGAGTACTGGACAATTATCTCTTCCTAGTTTTGGACTCTTCATCAGTACACACCCACCAGTGTTCCGACCCAGGACCTTCTGGTTACAGGGCGAGGTAACTCGTAGACCATTCAGCCACTGCGACCTGACTCAGTGGCCACCGCATGAATTCCAACTTCTGCAAATTCTCGATATAGCGCAATCACAAGAGCTAATGTTTGTTTTTCCGTCTCAATGGGAACTATTAATTTAATTATAAAGTAGAAGTCATTACTTATGTAATTAAATATATATTTTGTTTCTTCAAAATTTCTATGCACTCTGATACGTGAAAGCCAATACACTGAATAAATTTTGTACAATGTAATCTAAGAGTAATAAACTGTCATTAGTATTATTATTGTTATTACTACTATTAATTATTGCTGTGAAAAATGTTTGCATACAAAGATGTTTCAACCAATTTCCATCGAAACTTATGAGTTGTTCACAAAGACTGTTCATTACTTCATACCTTAATCCAGAGTTTGGTATTACGCAATCAGATGTTCTTTTTCTACTGCACCCTGTAAAATAAAAGAATTATTAAG
Organism: Trichobilharzia szidati; assembly: GCA_944472155.2. Classification (NCBI taxonomy): domain Eukaryota; kingdom Metazoa; phylum Platyhelminthes; class Trematoda; order Strigeidida; family Schistosomatidae; genus Trichobilharzia; species Trichobilharzia szidati. The sequence continues at coordinate 117,542,022 of OX235274.1, read as the reverse complement.
CAAATAAATAAACTAATAATAGCGTTAGGAATATTAAACTATCATGATTACCGCCATTATTCCCTTGGGTTCCAGTTGGAACGTAGGGACTCAGTAAGGCATCGTCATTTCATTCTATTGTCTGCAGTTATTCCTAACTAGCTACGTGACTACCCATACTCTTCCATTCCATTCTTACATGAATTCCTCCATCTCACTCTCGGACCTACATGGAACCAGTCGTTTCCCATTCGGGTTCCACTTGAAGGCCTCGTGTGTGATATCCTTCCACAATCTCCTTAGTATATATCCAATTCATCTTCATTTCTATCTGCATATTTGTTGGTTGGTCAATAGGTTCCTGGTTGATTTCCTTCTTGCTTATACTTTCTGGATGGTCATCTGATCTCTAGCAGCGGGTGAAGAGAGCTAGCTATTGATGAAGGCCTGAGGTAGACTGCTGAAAGTTCTTTTTGTGTTACCTGTGTCAAGTGCCTGAACTATACAGAAGCATTCCACTGATTTAGCCTTACTGTTGAGAATACGGATTTTATTTTTCGTCCTGAGTGCATTTACTCTGTATACTAATGGGATTATTGAAGTTGAACTACGCACATGGGTTGTGGTGAGATTTACTTGATTACCTGTGAATTACTGGTTCGGTTATGTAGAAACTGAACTACGTTACTCAGGTAGTCATGAGGTGTTCGTTTCACCTTTTGTAATTACCGAGTGACATTACATCAGTTTGACGAAATAAGGACATCTTAAGATAATAATAATAATAATCTACTTTATTCCAAAAACAGTAATTATAATACAGAATGGAATTCTCAGCATTTATCACAATATTGCATCTGATTTACTCAAAATATAAATAAAATTAAAAATTAAAACAAAATTAACCAGAGGAATTTGTCCACATTTACGACATAAGGTCAAAAATATTCGAAGCACGAAATGAGATTATTAAGTAGAATAATAATAATAACAGTGAGTTTGTTTCAAACGGTATTGTCGATTCAGTTTGGAAACTTTAGCATGTTATAGATTATTGGATCTAATGTTCTGTTGATATAGTATGGTGAGGGAAAATACCAAATTAACAGTTATAACACAGCTTAAATTATGTCCACACTTATGAGAAAAAATAAACAAAACAAAAAAATTGAGAGGATTATAAATATAAGAAATACAATAACAATAAAGTTTGATGCTTTAAGGGTGGAGGAAATGGTTTATTTAGTGGTGCAAAGAAGGTTAGTTAGTTCATGCCTAACACTATTTTCATCACATAAAGTACGTGCTAAATATGGTATAGTGGAATTTTTATACTTAGACGTACGTGCATAAATTCTTCTGAAAAGGCTTCTTGTTTTACCTGAGGAGACACAAGGTTGGAGCTGCGGGTAGAGTGGGTGCTCAGAGTCTGACGAAATTCCTTTAGCGAATTTGTTGCATGACATCAAGTGCCTATCAGTGACAATGTCAACGATATGGCCCAATGGGATACCACTCGTCCTACTGACAGTCTTCAGAGTTCTACGAAGTATGACATAGTCTTTTTTAAGCAATCCAGGAAAGAATAAGGGTGAACAGTAAAGAAGAATAGGTAAAATACACGAGTTGACAAACTGTAAGAGGAGTGGTTGAGTTATGCCTGAGTGCCTCAACTTCTTAATGTAAAAAGTCAGACGAAATATTCTTTTAGAAATCGCTAAGACATGAGAGGACCAGGATAGGTCAGAAGAGAGAATTAATCCAAGATACTTAACTTCAGACTTGGTTTCTATATCAGTATCATCAATTTTGCAAGGGTCATAGGGACCAACAGCTTCATTTAACTTTCTTTTACATCGGAAACTGAAATTAACAGTCTGACATTTGGAAGGATTTAGTTTAAGGCCGTTAGACGAAGACCATTTGCTAATTCCTGATAGAAAGCTATTCATCTTAGTACAGTCAAGATGCGAGTAAAGCTTTCAAATTCAATTCGTTTTAAAATCTTTTGACAACAGTCTGAACACATTCTAAAGTGTCACTTCCTGAAAATGTACTAGCTTCAACTCCACATGAATTAGCACTGGGGATTACGCCCAAACTTGTTATTGAAAAGTCTCTCGAAGAAAGCTACAGCTCACAGGGCGAAAGAAAATGCCAGAATATCCACTGACTAATTTATAGAGTTTCCATAATCGAGATGAACTTGAAAGAAGAGTAATCCTTGTTTTACCTTTTTCCGGTTCATTAAGGCATAAGAAAGGATTTGAATAAACCAGTTCGAACTCAGCATCTAATGACTGGCTCCTCTACTGTACCCCTTTAGTTTCAACTGAAAGAGATCGAGTGTATATGCAACCATCGTTGATTCAAGTTTGGCCATCGCTTCCCTTCATATCTGAATTTGGCATGACATGGGAACAAATATGTATCTAGGCACAAATATTAACGATCAACGTATCGGTTGTCTTTACTGAGATTCTAAGTGTCTCGCTATATGTGCATCCTAATCATTCCATGTGGTGCTCGCATCTGAATATTTAATTTTCTGTAGTAGGCCGGTCATTTCCTGGCTAAACTCACTCTTTATTTGGACTATGTTAAAGATAAGGTCAAATTATTAAAATGGACTGAATGATTCATCTCAGTGGACCTGATTTTATGGGCTACTCCTGGTGTTTACAGTCGTATAATAATAATAATACTCGCAATGGAATATTTAGGAATAGGACATAACCTGAAATCCACAAAGTCACACGCTGAAATGATATTAGATGGTTGGAGGTAATCGGCGGGAAGCCTTGGACCTAGGTTTCGTGCTAGTTGGCACTCGTCAGCAAGGCGTATCTGCAACCTTGAAGGAACTCATGTCCCTTCTGTGATTCGAACCCGCATCACCCAGTGAGTACTGCAGTCAGACACGTTACCATTGAGCTATTCGGGCTCGCGATTGACCTCCTGTAGGACTGTAGTGGATATTTTAATTTGTTACTAGTAACTAGCCTTGCTGACAAGTGCCAACTAGCACGAAACCTAGGTCCAAGGCTTCCTGCCCATTGCCTCCAACCATCTAATATCATCAAATCAATGTGCACTGTGATGGCGAGCTACCTAGAATGGTGGCCAAATTACAACCTGACTGATCGAATTCAGCCTGCACCAAAGAGAGGATTAGACACATCACACTAGTTACTAGTGTCAAATCAAAATATCACACTCTGAAAACTAGCAACCGAAGACGGTCAGCACTATATGACTCATTCGACTTTCAAACAATGAGGCCGGAGTTCGAATACTGCTCCACTCAATTTAGACTGGGTAACTGGGTAGGTCTATCAACCCTCACACAATAATAATTGTGTGGTTCGCAGCGTGGTACATGAAAAAATATGTTGTGAGCAACTTAGTTGCACCTAAATTCATTTTCCTGTCATGCAAACTAATACTCACTACCTTCTTTTGGTTTGAGGCAGATGTGGAATTAGTTTCAATAATGTTCTCTCCGATTTGTTGATATTAGATGGGTGGAGGCGATCGGTAGGAAGCCCTCTACCTAGGTTTCGTGTTAGTTAGTACTCGTCAGCAGGGCGTATCTGGATTCTTGAAAGAACTCATGTCCCTCTTCGGACTCAAACCCGTGTCACCCAGTGCTGCAGTCGGAGACATTACCACTGAGCTATTCGGGCCACCGACTGATTTCCTGTAGGACTGCACTAGATACTTAGATTGGACACTAGTAACTGGTGTGATGTGCGTAGAATGGCGGCCACATTGCGAACGTGACTGACAGAATTCTTTTTGCACCAAACAAAGGACTAAACATATCACGCCAGTTATTCGTGTCCAATCAGAGATGTTCACTCTCTTTATGCTATCACACTGTTCTACCCATAGAATTATTAAGTTAATCATTTCTGCGGTTAAATAAACGAGTAATCAGAAATGTGGCATACTGGAGTACACATTTAATAGTTTGTCTCTTTGGTGCAAATTCTGCTCAACATAATCTTATCAACTTTCCGACTTCAATTACGCTTTGTCGTCATTCACAGTATTTACAGTCCGGACAGTTTAATTACAGTAAGGAATTTGGAAGTGGAATATTAATCAGTCAGACTAAAGATATCCTCACCCATACACCGGAAACCAGTGGAATTGGAATCAAGCAGATCTGTATTTAACAATTCCCAATAAGATACTTTTAGATCATGATTTACGCAAGCAAATACGCATTTTTGGTAATTTCTCAGTCAGGTTTTACGATTACATAATAAGATATAATTCAGAGACATTTGAAACGATGTAGCGCAATAGGATCATTTAGAATCAGTTGGACTGTAGGAAGAATCATAATAAAAAACTTGTGAAACTTAGATTAAAATACACAACTATAGCACAGCATAACATCGAAGTTAACAGTATAAATAAAAATAAAATTAATGTTTAGAGTTATTCGGCGTCACTGGGAGAGATAAGAATTCCAGTTTGGAGTTAAAGGCCATGGGAGGGAGGGAGATTGAACAGACATTTTCTGTCCACAAAGACTGGGCTGAAAATTTCTTATGGCTACTGCTTCAGCTATGTCTGGTAATCGAAGGCCTACAAACTTAGGGGATTGAGGTGGCACCTTGTATACAATTGTAAAGGTTGAATTTATATCAGTCTTTTGCTTCGTATCTACAAGGTGTGTCAATATAGAACTTCTGGTTAACTTTACGACTCCTTTCCCTAATCACGTTGGATAATGCTCAAGAGAGTGACGACGGGCCTTCCGAGTCTTTCTACCTGTGTAACTGTCTTCACAAAAACGGTTAAATTTATAAATGCACACTGACTTGGCTAGACTCGGTATCTTATCCTTCCCCTGCATTGGAATTATACAGCGACTGGTGAATTTTAAACATAACGTTGTGTCATATGATGTTTTAGCTATTATGTTTTGGAGTTTAGATGCCAGTAATTCAGTGACTGTCTCCTTTGGACGGTAAAGTAGTATTTTAATCTTAGTCTTACAGTTGATTATTACTGTTCAGCTTAGATTCTCCTTGTTTATATTTGATTTTCAATGGTCCACATTGTTTCAAATGCCTCTGACTTCAAAGTTGTTAATGTTGGCGAACTGCAAGTCTTATATCCTACATGACCGGTGATGATTCCCCAACCAAAAGGTGAAGTACCTAGACTAGCCACTTCTAATTGTATCTACCAGTTCAAGTGCACTTGTGGTGGAGCGAGTTATATTGGCCGTTGCTCTAGGAACTTGATTTTTCGTGCTCACTCGGGAACATCTGCCAGTATGGCTAAGTAAAGGTGTAGTAAAAACCATCAACATTTCCACATTAGACCACCTGGTCACAAAGCCAGCATTGAAGAATCCTTCTCTATCATCTACTGGGTGCCAAATAAATTGCCAAAAACATCGAGGTACCACATGCTCCAAACAGCAGAGGCTATCGCGATTCGCATGAAACAACCAGTGCTTTGTGTGCAAAAGAAGCAAGTCCAGCTGCTACTACTGCCCTGGCCGGCCTTCAGTAGAGACTATAAATTCATAAATTTGAATTATTATCTTTCCTAATTTTTCTGACATTCAGTTTATTGTCATGTTGATGCTATTGAACTGTAATCCATCGAAATTATTATTGATTTGATGTTATTTAAACAGCATTAATGTTGTTAATAACACTAATTCATTCATTCACTATTATGTATATAAAACTGTAGAACCTGATGAAGAGCAGGTTATCGAAAAGAATGTTCTTTGTTCAGTAACCATTCTTTTGAAAAAAAATGATTTTAATGGGCATTTTTAACCACTTAAAATGTTGTGTAATTATACAGGCTGATGAGAATCCACGGAAAATACATATTTACTGGTTTAAATAGTCTTCTAAAATCTGTATTTCATAAATATCTAGATAGAGTCAGTCTGTTTTCACTTCACCATGAAACACGGATTTTGATGATGATGTCTATTATGACACCGAAATGTTTGCCAAACATTACTTCAAGTCAGACAATGACTTAAAATGAGCATAGACAAATATGAAATAATAGAGAAGATTTGTAGCTCAGGTGGATGATTTGCAATTAATAGTGTCTTCTGAGCTGGTTGGTTTAGTTGCGGAGCTTTCGTCGCCCTTCTGGAGAACATCTTAGGCTCAATTTTTAGCATGAAGTGAAATGATTTAAATTTCTTCAGGAGTGATATATTAGCGTCTCCCGGTAACCCTTCTTTACATATGTATTGGCCATTTTCTATTGACTTGGATTTTAAACTTTTTGGTCATCTGATTTACTTTTCATTTATTGGTATATTTCATCTATATTAACATGTTTGTTAATCGCATTTTCGTTTGAGTACCAGGCTTCTAGGAATTCCCTGACTGCACTTTTGGTGTTCCTCTGTCTAAGATTTCAACATTATCTCAATCATCAAAGTGATGTCCATAATTGTCTATATGCATTGATACTAAAGAATATATATATCATGTCTTTTCACGGCTGATTTGTGTTCCTGGATTCTGATTCGATGGGGACGACCACTTTGGCCGATGTAATGCCTGTTATAGTTTAATTGGGATAATGTCAAAATCTTAGACAGGGGAGACACTAAAAGTTCCAGGGAATCCCTAGAAGCCTAGTACTCAAACGAAAATGCAATTGACAAACACGTTAATATTGACGAAATATACCAACTAATAGAAAGTAAATCAGGTGACCAGAAAGTTTAAAATCCAAGTCAATAGAAAATGGTCAATACATATGTAAAGGTGGTTACCGGGAGACGCAATTCTATCATCACTCATGAAGAAATTTAAATCATTTCACTTTATGCTAAATATTGCGCTGAAAGGGGATGTTGTCCAGAAGGACGACGAAAGCTTCGCAACTAAACCAACCAGCTCAGAGAACACCATTAATTGCATAGACAATTATGCATATTATTTCGTTGACGTTGGTTAACGGCGAAATTTAGGATGCATGAAGCTGCTAGCAGCATCCCTACTGAAAGTACAAAGCTCATTTCTGTAGATCCCAGAGATTTCTCGCTGCGTTGTCTGTTGATGATTTCGAACGACTTGATATTTTTATTAGTAACGGTCGCATTATCTACTGAGTGGTATTATTAGTTATCTATTTTCCTGTATACCTAAATATTTACGTAAATAATTAACTATACTCGTAGCTTCAGTAAATTTTCATTCCGTAAATATGTGCCAGTTGGTAAATGGAGTTTCTGGTGAAAAATACTGGGATGCTACTTTTCAATAATTTTTGCATGACTTGTTTTAAGTTTGAACACAGGTTGATGTCAGTTAGAGAAACATCGGAAACCAGGAAGTACTGGACACCTGTTTTGTCCTAGTTTGCAAGTCTTCAAAAGTACGCATCTGCCGTGAACTGAACCGATGATTTTCTGTAAACAAGGTAAGCTCATAGACCACTAAGCCACCGAGACCCGACTAAATGACCAGTCCACTTATTCTAACTTCTACCAATTCGCGTTATATTAGAGCGATCACCATCAAATGTCATCGGCTAGTATTTTTCCTCAATGCTGACGGGGAAGGCACCAATAATCTAGTTGACACTGATCGATTAGTTTGACCTACGTAATTGACCTCACAGTCATTACATGGATTTTCATTCACTATATTATTTTTCTTAATTGGGTCTGTTGCCTCCCTAAGCCGACAAAGTTAATCTCTGAGTGAGTTGGTTGGTTCACATGTCACCCTAATTTCCGCCACATTTAGAATTCTACAGAAGACCTCAGATGTTCCGTCTTTATACGGCAGTACTACAGATGCTTTGAATTCTATGTTATTCTCGTCGTTTTCATTACCAGTCTTATTTTTCCTATGGTTTCTCGTACATTTCTGAAGAAATTCCGGTGAGTAGTCATGCACTGGTAATATTTTTTCTTTATTTGTTTGATTTCACTACTGAAATCCTCTGGCTTACTATTTACGCTCCTAGTCCGACATTTAACTAAACTTATCTTCCCCGGTTCTGGATGGGATGAAATAAAGTCTAAGTATTTATCGGAACATAAAAATTTACCTACAGCTAGAACTATTGATCCTGCTAAGTTAAATAATCTAGAAAAAAGCTTGGCCATTGCATTGCATTCAATTGCATGTAATCACACAATAAGTTGGGTGGGACAGGGTGAGAGTATTAAAAAGTAATATAGTTAGGTGGAGAGAGAGAGCTCAATCACTGAAGCTTTGTTTATCGATTCAGCACTGCACAAGCAACGCCTATATCGGAGATATGGAAAGTGGTAAGAAACAGCAAGGGGAGGATATATATATATATGTATATATAAAGCAAATCATGAAGCCATGTGACTAAAGTGACATGATTATGGACAATAATTTATGCTCGGAACGTCATCCAGTTGTTAATACTGCATCAATGTATGATATTTGAAATCAACTTATCTAATGTAAAAATGAGCCATATCTCCACTTCATCTAATGATATACCTATTGTTTGGGTAAATATGCATTTAGTTTACACAGCAGAACCAAACATTCTTAAGCAATCCTCCATCCTGTCACACAATCACAACAGCAGGAATGGAGGGCTGGGAGGGCTTATGTTTCCGAGAAACCAGCATGAATAAAACTTGTCATGAGAAAAGAAAATCTGTGATAATAATAATAACAATGTTTTCTCTTACCTAGTTTATTCACATTAAATATTTTGACCTTCACATATTCACATTCTTCTGCGGTTAAATTAAAGTCGTTTAAATATCGTATAAATGTGCTGATGATATCAAGGGAATCATGATTAGTTATCAGATATCTCATTGTTGCTGATGCTGGGAAATTATTAATAATGGAAGCATTTGAAATTGATGTAGTATATCTTGGAAGCAATAGATTTTCAATCCCATGTCTATTATTGTTATTAATATTCTTATTGCAGAATTGTTGCTGATGTGAATACTCGATCACATGAATATAAAATATGTAGATCCAGTTTGTGTTCATTAAATCAGCAGCCTTCAAATAACATCAACAAAAAAAAGAATTCTTTAAAATGTGACCCTATTCGGGACTCGTCATCTGGATACACCTGCATTCCTCAGTGAGCGATGGTGATCCAACCAAGGCTCGAACCCAGTGCCCATGGTTTCAAACTCCAAAGCGTAATCCATTTTGTTTGAGCCTTGATGGGGAACATCATCGCTCACTGAGGAATGCAGGTACATCCAGGTGAGGACGAGTCCCAACTAGGAGGAAATACACATCCTGGATTCCACTGCTAGTCACCATCCACCAGTTAACTTCTAAGTACATGCCCAGACAATGTCGAAGCATCTTCACAAAAGCCGACATGTCAACTTGAGACTGAGCAATTCGGTTGAGTCAGTCGGTTGGAAAATCTAAAATTGAATTAAATACGTATTAGATCACAGAAAAAATTAGAAAAAAGGGTAGCAGTGGAGAAAGTTTTCCTTTCGACGAAGTCATGAGATAGGCTTTACATTCGAGGATATATTTTGAAGATCCTGTACGAAGAGCAAATATGATTCAATAAAATCCACTGAAAATTCCGCACATTACATAAACATTGTTCAGAATAAAGCTATTACTATTAGCAGTGATATACATAACTCACGCTTCGTCTCGTTCATGACTCGTCAGATGCGTGTGCTTGCTGTCTTCAGGGATTCTTAGTATTCCCACTGAAACTCGAACCCAGTCGCCATCAAATCAAACACTAAAAGCATTATTCACAACGGTCATGACAGACATCTATTGTTGGTGTTTCTTTCTCTTAATCTTCATGTTTCTACTTACAAGTAGTTAGAATTTAACACAGAAATAATACGAAAAGTTAAGAAAAGACAGTGGCAGCAAAGAAAATTTTCTTTTCAACTAAGCCATCAGTTAGGCTGTACGTTGATGAATATATGTTGTGAATGGGTGAGGAAGTTCCAGAAGTATTTCCAATCGAGGGGCAAATTATAACGAATAACAAGACTATAAATATGGTTTCAAAACATAATAATAACAAAAATAAGCTCATATTCTTAGACAATAACCTGAATCCACGTCGCTCCCAAAAAGATTCTGCTACTGAATCTTGTATTGAAAAGTGATACTAAGGTAGAAATTCTCGGAAAATGGCTTCCAGAATCTTGCAGTAAAGCATACTTCACTGCCAGCCCACCAGAAACATTTTCATGCAAAAAAGTATCCGGCTTGTATGTGAAAGATAAGTTGTCATATTGGGTCAAATCATCATGCATATACCAGTTCACTAGCTCCTGTGGAGTTGAGTACACCATGTATCCACATATAAAACCCTCTTGGGAACACTGTCCAACTTAGCTAGCAGAGGGAGAGCGTATACGTGTTTATAGCTTGATAAAAGAACATCTAGCGAACTCAAGGCACTCAGCCCCAATTGAAAAGTCCTTCAAAGTTCTATGCAAAACACGATCAAACCCCTCAAAGGAAGTAAGATCAAGACACCTGGGTACATCTGAAGCATTGATGATCGAGAAATTCAAGCGGGCGTTATGTATGTGAAAAAGTAAATTCAACCTTTGTCTTTACCCTAGCTGTCTTAAACAGCAATTTCCTGATTTGATGCAAGACTGGACCTTCACTTTGCAGCATTTAATATGGATATGAAGCCTAGTATCGTTAATTATCTGAAATCCGACCATCTGTATATACATCGAATAAGAGAGACAGAGTCAATGAAATAACAATAGTAGTGCTTGTTGGCTATATTTCGGACATACGTTTTGACTGTTGAAAGTTAGCTCATCAACTGTGTACCTAGATGTACACTTAGGTCAGAGAATCGGATCAACTCAGAGTGTTAGTAGACTTATGAAAAACGATGGTTTGACTGAACTTCTGTAAATCCAATATCTTTGACCACACAGTTTATTTCACCAGACTATGCAGGGATGAAACTTAGTCTGCGGTTGGTGAATAATATTTCCATTTGACGACTCGAATTGATTGGTTACTTCAAGCACAAACCATGTGTCGTTATTCTTTACCTTAGCAATCGTAGATTTCTTCTAAGCGGTCCAGATCGATAATCCAATAGACAAACTTAAATCATACACTCATAAGAGCACAGAATCCATAAAATAGGATTTACCTAAGGCACGGTAGTCAGGTTGTGAGGTGTTAGTAGCTGAACACTGTCAAATACACAGTCACTCAGCGTTAATAAGTAAAATAACAAAGCTGTATCAATGGCTGATTCACAGTCAGATTAAACAGCGCGCGAATGCCAAGCAAAGAATGAAGGGTATTTATTTGTAATTCAATTTTTTATTTTCCCTTTGACTGATTGGAATAAAATGTCCGGCCTCTATTGACATGTTGGCCCCTTGTGTGGATGCTTCAACGATGTCTGATGATTGACTTGAAGTCATTTGATGGATGGTGACTAGCACAGTGGAATCCAAGACGCGCATTTCGTCCTATCTGGGACTCGTCAACTGGATGTACCTACATTTCACAGTGAGTGGTGTTGTTCCTACTTAGGCTCGAACCCAGTACCCATCGTTTCAAACACCAAAGCTTTATCCACAACTCATTAGGGAATGCAGTTACATCCGGCTGAATACTTCCAAATAGGAAGAAAAAAGCATCCTGGATTCCACTGCTAGTCACCATCCGCTAATGGATTAGAATAAACAGTGTTCAACAGAAAAGGGTATATAAACAAAGCATATAGTCTTTACCTATAAGAAAATAAATACTATATATATCAAGTAGAGTATTAGTAAATTGAGTTAAATTTCACTAGCAAACAATAATCATGGTTACGGTTTAAAAAAATAACTCGTACTACTTACTATACCAATAAGTAGTATAAATTTTAACACAAAAGATAGAGTAACAATGGTCAGATAAGAAAGGAATTAACAATCGTATTATTTGGAAAGGAAAAAAAGGTAGTGATCAGTGCATAACGAACACAAAATAATAATATTTTTTGGTTTCAATTAATTTACCTGGTTACTTTTAGCACTTGTTTGAAATGAATAACTGTCGACTATCCAACTTATCATATTCATTAGAATGCGTATACCAATTTCTGTTCTACTCCATTCATCCATTTTTGCAAAATATGACCAATTTATGAGGTGATTCCTTGAAGTCTCATTGGCAGCATATTTGCCTATGGAATTTTGATCATTAGTTGTATATTTGAAGGAATCTGATGATAGTGATGTATTAGTGATTTCATACATCTGCGTACAGGATGAACTGTTACCTTTATCCGTCCACAGTGAATTGTTCATTATTTTCGATAGAGCTAGAATGAAAGGTGAAATCATGTGAAAATTTCTAGTTTATGTAGTGAATCGTTTTCAGCGTGTACTGTTTACACAAGCGTTTGCAAGTGGACTGGATTATGTGGTAGACTATGGGGAGAGAGAGAGAGAAGAAGGAAATATGTTGGACTGACAAGAAGACTGTAGAAGATGTGGACTTCCCCGCCGCTTTATGTCTAATGTCAGATAAATATAAAGACTAACAGACTAGAACCAACAAGTTGGAAGGAGAGGGAAGCAGCGAAGGCAGAACTTCGAGTGAACATAGAGAAGACGGAGATGAAGGAGATAACCGACCAATCACTGTCAATGGTAGAAATTTGGAAGTGATCACCTCCTTCTTAATGTATGTGTAAAACTTGGGCACTGTGGTAGTAAATATCCCAGGATGTAGCAGATATATTCATGGATAGATGGGAAAACATAGTGATTGAAACGTTCACCCCCACCCCAAAAGTATGGTGGAGATATGTAGATGACACATTTGCTGTACTTAGAACACAAGATATAGATAGGTTTTTCCAACACATCAACTCGAAGGTGGAGGCAATTCAATTCACTTATGAATTGGAAAGTCAGGAAGGGGAGCTTCCAGTGTTAGATTGCAGTGTAAAAAGGAAAGAAGGTGGGAAGTTAAACACTAGTGTTAACAGGAAAATCACACATTCAAACAGATATTTGGACTTCCGATCATCCCATCCTATGTCAGTAAAAATAGGATCGGTGAAATGTTTAAATGACAGAGCACAAAACTAAGTAGTACCAAGAAAAATCTAAGACTGGAAGTCATACACATAAAAGAAGCTTTGAAACTTATTAATTACCCGGATAAATTAGTCAAGAAATATGTAGGGAAATATAAAAATGAAATAAATAATGATAGTAGTGTTAGTGATAGTGATAATAATAATATTAATGACTATATGCATGTCAAATATGCGCAAGAAAACACCAGCAATAAGGAATCTAAATCATCAGTAGTAATTCATTAAAAGGAAGGAACCTCGGAAACCTTACGCAGAATTCTTAACAAGGCAGGCAGGAATAAAAGTGGCTGGCATTCAAACCAACCACAAACTCAATTAGAAACAAGCTTTGTCGGTTAAAGGATCATGCTAGCGGAGCCTTTAAAACAAAACAATTTAGTTTATCCAGCTGGAATGATTGTCAGGTCAAATACATAGGCCAAACTAGTAGAACAGAGGCAGTCAGACTAGCTGAACATAAAAACTTAGCAAAATCTAGATTAGTTGACCCGAATAAGATAAGAAATCTAGAGAATTGTTCAGCTATAGCACTACATGAAGTTACACACAACCATAAAATAGGATGGGATAGGATGACAGTTTTAAAATCTAATGTCACAGGGTATAGGGAGAGATTGATAACAGAAGCTTTGTTTATCGAATCAACTACAAATACATGCAATAGGAATGATTCATCACCTGTCCCCTATATCTGGAAAATTCTACTCCCCCTACGACAAATAGGAGAGAACAAAGCAAACTATAAAACTCAAGTGTCAAAATCGTGTGATCACAATTTATATGATTATGAACAATAAATTCTGTTCGAAACGTCATCCAGTAAATAATACTGTTTCATTGTGTGATATATCTAATAAACAAACTAATATGATCACCTCCTCCAATTATCTAGCTATGTAGCATCGTTCCAACTACAGACAGCTGGCAAAGATGAGGATATCAAAGCCAGTCAGAATCGGAAAGGCAAAACAAACCTTGATTATTCTGAAATCACTTTGGAAATCTCATTCACTCAGTATCCGGAACAAAATTAGGATTTTCAACACAAATTTTAAGTTAATCAGTTCTGCGATATGGATCAGAAACTCAGAGCGTCACGAAACACCAGGATACCTTCGACTTTATATCAACGCCTGACTTAGCTAGATACTGAAGATCACATAGCCAGAAATAATTAGTAACAAGAAACTACGGGAACGAAGCAGTGAAAAACGTATTACGCAACAATTATGCACGGGAAGATCCAAGAGATGGGTTGGTTAAATGCTGAGGAGACCACTGAGTGACATTTTACACCAGGCCATAGAGTGGAACCCAAATGGGAAACAAGCAATGAGTTGCACGTGAGTTCTGCAGTGATATGGAGGAGATAATGTGAAAAGGACATGAAAATATATGGGGTCGGCCTAAACAGACTGAAGAAAACGTAGTGAAATGGAAACGTGTTGTTGAAACCCAAATGGAATTTTATTATTTATTTATTGCTCCCTTGGGTTCCTAGTGAAACATAGGGATTCAACTGCACACCTCCACTTGCTTCCGTCTTCCGCTGTACTTTTCACTTGCATCCATGTTGGTCCATGCTGTTTCATCTCTTCTTCACACGATCTCCTCCATGTCAGCCGCTTTCCTTTAAGGTTCCACTCGAGCGATGGCTTGACGCGCGATGTCACCCAACTGCCTCCTCAGCGAGTGTCCAATCCATCTCCACTTTCTCCTGCATATTTGGCGGGAGATTGGTTCTTGTTTTGTTTCTTCTCATAGTTTCTTGTTGGTGATTCTTTCCGGTCATCTGATCTTCAGTATAGAGCGGAGACAGCTGTTCATAAAGGTCTGCAACAGGCTGTTGGAAATATTCTTTGTGACCCGCCAAGTTTCTGATCCGTATAGAAGAACTGACTGACTTGACGTTTGTATTGAAAATCCGAATTTTGTTGTTGATGCAGGCTGAGTGACAGCGGAAGATTTCCAGATTGGTTTCAGGTTGATGAATGTGTTTCTCGCCTTCCCGATTCTCGCTCGATTTGACATCCTCGTCTGTTCCTCCTGTAGTTGAGACAATGCTCCCTAGATAAGTGAATGAGGTCACCTCTTTCAAATCCCTCCCGTGGATGGTGATTGGCGCTGGACGTTGCTGCTGTTGTTGTTGTTGGTTGGTTGGTTATTTTCATAACCTCCGTCTTGTCTATGTTCACCTTGAGTCCTGTCTTCTCTGGCTGCTTCTTCGACCAACCAGTTTGTCGGTTTTCGCTTGTAACGCTTCGATTTTGTGTGACATCAAACATAAATCATCCACGCGCGAAATCCAGGTCTTCTAGGTTTTTCACATCGGTCCAAGGTATCTCTGTCTTCTCGTTTCCCACTGTCTGACGCATAATCCAGTCGTGCACCACAATTAGGAATATCATTGGTGATAATAAGTACCCTTGTCTAACTCCTGTGTTTACTCCAAACGCCTCGCTTAGTGAGTTTTCCGTTGTGGATCACTTGACTCGCCTAGATTACTAGCTGACTAGTTTTCTAGCCGGTCCCAAGCCCGTATAAAAAGGGAGGGTTGGGACGTGGTGCTAGCAACTCCACCCCCAAAACTTAACCAAATCGCTACAGAAACTTCAACGCACAAATATATTAAAAATTCTAAAAAACAAATGTAATATTAATCAATAATAATAATAATCAGATCACTGAAATCATTCATCTTAAGGAGATAATCTGTCATAAAATTAGATTTGACTTCCAAAACAGGCTTTTGGTGACTACTTTTACGCAGTGTTCTTTTTTAATCTGAGAGCATATAGAAAGATGAGATGAAGTCAGTTTCCAGATGGCTCATTTAGTTGTCATCTAAAATGCAGGTGAAATATGCCACACCTACATAAAGTTACCTTATCAAATCCAACAGGAATATTATCTCACAAATTCTCACTTGACAAGTTACCAATCTCAGCTAACATGACGCTTGAAAGAAGAACAATAATGATAATGATAATAATAGTAATCACGGACACCAATCTAATTGATATTGTGAATAGGTAAGAAAGATTTTGACACCTGATATGGTTGAAAATAGCTCTCAGTTTTCCAAAAGTGCTTAATCAAAATCAGTATTTTCATCTCTCAATGTTCTATTCTTTTTTCTTCATTTGAAAATGATACTTTAACAGCTTATGCAAAATGAAATCACTCTACTTTATGGGGGGATGATAAACACGATTGGAGTAAACACAACCACATGCTACAAGTAGATGTCGTCAATTTATGCATAATCTGAATTATTCTTGACATTTACTATCGATAATATTAGTGACATATTAGGATATTTGATTTTCTTGTCACCATACAAATTCACTGAATAATTACCATTCATGTAGATTCATTATACACATAGTATAGAGTTTAAGATGAGACTTCACCAGAGGTTACTTTTATTATTACTGTTCCCTTCAGTTCCTAGTGGAACCCAGGGCTTCAACAACACTATTCCACTTAGTCTTATTCTCTGTAGCCCTCTTCAGTTGGGTCCATGACTGCCTATAATCTCTCATCTCCCCCAAGTTACACTCAGATACACGACTGATTCATTTCCAACTTGGAATTCACTCTAAGTCTGGCCTGGTACACGATTTCATCAGACTGTCTCCAAGGGTGCATGTTCCATCCATCCATCCATCTCTATTTTCTTCAGAATATTTGTTGAACTCGAGTTGACCAAGAAGTAATTTGGAAACTACTCGAGTACTACGGCGTATTCAGGCGTGAGGCCAGCAACCCCACCCTGTAAACAAACCTGCTACAGAAACTTCAGCGTGAACAATCTCCTTGCGTCAAAAGAAAAAGTCTGTGTGGGGACATGGAATGTCCGCACCATGTACGAGACTAGCAAAGCTGCCCAGATCGCAAGCGAAATGAGAAGATACGGACTACAAGTATTGGGGATCTGCGAAAGCAGATGGAACGGAAACGGACTCACCAAATTGTCAACAGGTGAGTCAGTGATTTACTCCGGTCACCCAGAAGACAACCACACACACACCGAGGGCGTGGCTATCATGATGTCACCAACGGCAACCAAGGCTCTGATACAGTGGGAGGCGATCTCACCCAGAATAATGAGCGCCAGATTCAACTCCAAAGGAAGAAAAGTGTCAACTATACAATGCTATGCACCCACAAACAACGCAGACCTCGAAAAGAAAGAAGAATTCTACAGACAACTACAGGCAACAATGGACAATACTCCAGCTAGTGACATTAAAATACTAATGGGAGACATGAACGCCAAACTTGGACCAGACAACACAGGAAGGGAACTCATCATGGGTAAAGAAGCTCTGGGAGAGATGAATGAAAATGGAGAACTCTTCGCCGACTTCTGCGCCTTCAATGAACTAGTGATTGATGGCAGCGTATACAAACACAAGGATATTCACAAGGCTACATGGGTGTCACCAGATGGGCGAACCAAAAACCAAATTGACTTCATCTCAATGCTGCTCAAGGAAGTGGAGACGCAGCCTACTGGACACGAAAGTAAGAAGAGGAGCAGACCTTGGCTCAGACCACCACCTCGTACAAGGGACAATCCAAATCAAATTAAAAGCTTTCAGAGAAACAGGAGCTGCAGATAGACCACAAGCCAAGTTCAACACTCAAAAACTGAAGGACCGGGACACAAAGGACACCTTCGTTGCAAGCGTAAAGGACAAAGCCGAGATACAAATCAACACTGGCGAAGAGGTCAGCGTCGAAAAGCACTGGAACAACTTGAAAACAGTGTGGAGTCAAACCTGCATGGAAGTTCTAGGCAGAAAGAAGAGACAGGACAAACAATGGCTCACTACCGACACTTGGAGGCTAATAGAAGAGAGAAGGATGGTGAAACAAAAGATTCTCCAGTGCACCGACGAGCAACAGAAACAGGAGTTGAATGCAAGCTACAATACACTGAACAAAGGAGTAAAGAAGAGTGCCAGAGAAGACAAAAGAAAGTATTATGAAACCATGGCCAATGAAGCAGAACAAGCAGCAAGCAAAGGAGACCTCGCAACACTCTACCAAACAACTAGGTACCTCTCAGGCAAAAACTCGTCACAAATCAAGCCAGTGAAGGATGAAAATGGAAAGTCAATCACCAAAGAAGTGGAGCAAAGGAAACACTGGGCTGAACACTTCAAAATACTACTAAACCGACCGCCACCTACAACGCGCCCAACAATACCAACAACGGAAGCAGAATTACCAGTGAATATCAACCCCCCGACGAAAACAGAAGTCCTGAAGGCAATCAAGATGCTGAAAGCTGGAAAAGCAGCAGGACCAGATGGAATCCCAGCAGAAGCATTGAAAGTGGACCCAGAGACAACAGCGGACTTGATGACGCCACTACTGGAGAAGGTGTGGAAAGAAGGCAAAGTACCCGAGGATTGGAAGAAAGGATACTTATTCAAACTACCAAAGAAAGGAGACTTAAGTCAATGCAAGAACTGGCGCGGAATTATGCTCCTGTCCATCCCAAGCAAAATACTAAGCCGCATCATCCTGGAAAGGATCAAACATGCCCTGGATGAAAAACTTCGACCAGAACAAGCTGGATTCAGGAGAAACAAGTCATGTAATGATCAAATCGCCACACTACGGATCATCATTGAACAAAGTTTGGAATGGCAGTCACCTCTCTATCTCAACTTCATCGACTTTGAAAAGGCCTTCGACAGCGTCGATCGAGAGGTGATTTGGCAACTACTTCGCTACTACGGGTTGCCACCGACAATTATACATCTCATCCAACAGCTGTACGACAGTGCTGCATGCCAAGTAATCCACAACGGGAAGCTCACGGAATCCTTCGAGGACAGGAGTAAGACAAGCTGGCTGCCTACTATCGCCAATGATTTTCCTGATTGCAGTAGATTGGATAATGCGACAAACAGCGGGCAATGAGGAAACAGGCATAAAATGGACTCACACAAAGAACTTGGAGGATCTGGACTTCGCCGATGATATACGTGTGATTTCCCACAAACTGGAAGATATGCAAGCGAAAAGCAACAAGTTGGCAGAAGAAGCATCAAAGATAGGACTCCAGGTGAACATAGAGAAAACGGAGGTGATGAAGATCCCTGACCAACACCACCACCAACAACAACAGACAGCAATCAGCATAAATGGAAAGAACCTGAAAGAAACTACCTCCTTTACCTACTTGGGAAGCATCGTTTCAACTACAGGCGGACGGAACTGACGAGGATATCAAAGCAAGAATCGGAAAAGCAAGACAAGCTTTCACTACTCTCAAGTCTGTGTGGAGGTCAACAGCACTCAGCATCAAAAATAAGATCCGGATTTTCAACTCCAATGTGAAGTCAGTACTACTATACGGATCAGAGACTTGGCGTGTCACAAAAAGCACCTCAAACAAGCTACAGACCTTCATTAACAGATGTCTTCGCTCAATACTCAAGATCAGATGGCTGGCCAGAGAAGATCAGCAACAGAGATCTCTGGGAGCGAACCAACCCAGCAGGAACCGATTGTGAAACAAATAGGCAGGAAGAAATGGAGATGGATTGGCCATACTCTGAGGAAACCATCAAGTGACATCACTAGACAAGCCATTTATCGAGTGGAACCCGAAAGGGAAGCGGCGAGTCGGTCGTCAGTGCAAGAGTGACTTGGAGGAGGTCATGTGAAGAGGAGATGAAAACGTGTGGGCAGACTTGGAGCCAGTTGAAGACTCTGGCAGAGAACCGAATGCAATGGAGACGCACGGCTGAAGCCCTATGTTCCTCTAGGAACTAAAGGAAATAATAATAAATAATAATAATAATAACTACGGCGTATCCCAAGTATTCATCAACCTTATTCAACGGCTGTACGACAACGGCACATGTCAAGTGGTCCACAACGGAAAACTCAGCGAGGCGTTTGCAGTAAACACAGGAGTCAGAAAATAGTCCTTATTGTCACCAATGATATTCCTAATTGTGGTGGACTGGATTATGCGTCAGACAGTGGGAAACGAGAAGACAGGGATATCCTGGACCGATGTGAAGAAACTAGAAGACCTGGATTTCGCAGATGATTTATGTTCGATGTCACACAAAATCGAAGACTTACAAGCGAAAACCGACAAACTTGTTGAAGAAGCAGCCAGAGAAGACAGGACTCCAGGTGAACATAGACAAGACGGAGGTTATGAAAATAACCAACCATCACCACCACCAACAGCAGCAGCAACATCCAGCGCCAATCACCATCAACGGGAGGGATTTCAAAGAGGTTAATTCATTCATTCACTTATCTAGGGAGCATTGTCTCAACTACAGGAGGTACGGACGAGGATGTCAAATCGAGAATCGGGAAGGCGAGAAACACATTCATCAACCTGAAACCAATCTGGAAATCTTCGTCACTCAGCAACAGTCAACAACAAAATTCGGATTTT
The DNA here is from genome assembly GCA_944472155.2 of Trichobilharzia szidati. Lineage (NCBI taxonomy): Eukaryota > Metazoa > Platyhelminthes > Trematoda > Strigeidida > Schistosomatidae > Trichobilharzia > Trichobilharzia szidati. Next base: position 117,521,498 of record OX235274.1, on the reverse strand, counting down.
CAATACACACGTCAAGTCAGTCAGTTCTTCTATACGGATGAGAAACTTGGCGGGTGTGTCACAAAGAATATTTCCAGTAGCCTGTTGCAGACCTCTATCAACAACTGTCTTCGCTGGCTCTATACTGAAGATCAGATGGCCGGAAAGAATCACCAACAGTAAACTATGGGAACAAACAAAACAAGAACCAGTCGTCCAATAAATATGCAGGAGAAAGTGGAGATGGATTGGACACTCACTGAGGAGGCCGTTTGGTGACATCGCGCGTCAGGCCAACGCTCGAGTTGAACCTGAAAAGGAAGCGGCGAGTGGTTCGTCGGTGCAAGGGTGACATGGAGAAGATCGTGTGAAGAGGAACTGAAACAGTATGGACTAACATGGATGCAAGTGAAAAGTACAGCGTAAGACAGAAGCAAGTGGAGACGTGTAGTTGAAGCCCTATGTTCCACTAGGAACCCAAGGGAATAATACTAATAATAATAATTAGATTCTTGGGTGGATCGTTTCTTGCTGCTAATTCTTTCAGGTTATGTCATCTTCGATATTTAGCTAAGGCAGCTGTTGATAAAAGTCCAAGGTAGCCTGCTGCAAATGCTTTAGGTGACACGCAGTGCAAGTTTTTGACTCGTATTGAAGAACTGACTGACTTAAAATTTGTGTTGAAAATCCTAATGTTGTTTTTGATGCTGAGTGAAGAAGAATTCCAAAGTGATATCAGAATAGTCATGGTCTGGTCTGCTTTTCCGATTCTGACCGGCTTTGGCATCCTCATCTTTGCCGACTGTCTGTAGTCGAAACGATACTGCATAGCTAGATAAGTGAAGGTCATTGACATCTTTCAAATTCCTCCTGTTGGAATTCATTGGTGCTTGTTACAGTGGTTTGGTTTGTTATCTTCATCACCTCCGTTTTTTCTGTGTTCACCTGGAGTCCTGTCTTCGCTGCCAGCTTCTTCAGTCAGTTAGTTGGTTTTCGCTTGTAATTCATCGAGGTTGTGTGACATTGGACATAAATCATACGCCAAACTCAGATCTTCTAGAGTCTTCCTGTCAGTCCAGTATATTCCTATCTTCTGTCTCCTGACAGTTCGCCACACAATCCAGTCCACCACAATTAGAAATATCATCGGTAATAATAGGCAGTCTTGTCTTACTCCTGTATTCACTTCAATTGTCTTTTAGAAAGCTAAAATATGTCCAGAATACAATACATGACCTTGTAGATATCAATCAGTGTACAGAAAGAAATGACTGTTCAGTGCTTAAATCACTTCGCATCTGACTATTACTCACTCTTCATTGGTATGGGTGGTTTTCAATAATGCATAGCAATTATTAGTATTACGTTGAGTATGAGGCTAGTAACCCCATCCTGTAAAATAAACACTGCTACAGAAACTTCAAGCCACTAGCTTGAAGCCCTATGTTCCACTAGGGGACGTAAAGGTAAAAATAAATAATAAATAAATAATATTCTATCTTGCACTATTTTTGTTTTTCTAGCATAAAACTATTATTTTCATGCTAGATACATATGTTGATCCCGACCGATAGCTGCTACCTTGACGTGGTGGTCGGGCTTGCATATCGCAATGACCCAACGAGCTACACTGGCTGGAACTAATGTTCCTGTAGGTTTTACCATGCCAGAAAGGTTGTTTGGATACTATGATTCAAACAAATTCACAAAATATCATGCCGGATCGGTCGGGGCCCGGATTAACAATGACCACGCTTCCTGCTGCCGTGTCACAGGGTAGAAGTGATAAATGTGCTACTGAGACACACCAAACAAAAAAGAACAAACAAAACAGGCCGCGCGTTACTGGCCTCAAGCAGTTGTCCCATGGGCTCTGCGGTCACGCAACACTCTTTCTGTTTCAGGTTCCCGAAGAATCAATCAACTTCCACGGTGTGGGCAGCCAGGAAGTAACAACCGCCCACACACTTCCAAAAGCACACGAAGCCTTCCTGAGACAGACAATTGTTGATCACATCACACTTTCCCTCCATTTGCGGGGTTCTCATTAACATCATAACTGAAAAGTAGTGGTGCTGAGAAACTACACACTCAAAAGCAGCACAACACACCAAATCACTTAGAAGTTGGATTGAGAAGACTTCAATTCGTTTGATATTCTTAGTTGACTGATGTTGTGCTATAATAGTCAACTTATACTCCAAGCCTTTTAGCTTTCACTAGTAGAACAGATATAGAACCTGTTCCCTTCTATGGTGTCTTACCTCCTGAAGTGTCTTCTCTCCATTTCTGTTCACTTGAATGACACGTACTCATATTGAGGCTATTCTCTTGTCATCTAAACTTTAGATAAATAAAACTCACCTTAAATTCGGTAGTTTTTTTCAGACAGTTAGAAGGATCATCATTGAACAGTGCTTGGAATGGCAGTCGCCTCTCTATACCCAACTTCATCGACTTTGAAAAGGTCTTCAGCTAACAGCGTCGATAGAGAGGTGATTTGGCAACTACTTCGCTACTACGGGGTGCCACCGACAATTATACATCTCATCCAACAGCTGTACGACAATGCTGTATGCCAAGTAATCCACAACGGGAAACTTACGGAATCCTTCGAAGTGAGGACAGGAGTAAGACAAGCTGGCTGCCTACTATCGCCAATGATTTTCCTGATTGCAGTAGACTGGATAATGCGACAAACAGCAGGCAATGAGGAAACAGGCATAAAATGGACTCACACAAAACAAACTTGGAGGATCTGGACTTCGCCGATGATATATGTCTGATTTCCCACAAACTGGAAGATATGTAAGCGAAAAGCAACAAGTTGGCAGAAGAAGCATCCAGAGAAGATAGGACTTCAGGTGAACATAGAGAAGACAGAGGTGATGATGAAGATTCCTGGCCAACAGCAACAGCCACAGCAACAACAACAGACAACGATCAGCATAAATGGAAGGAACCTGAAAGAAACAACCTCCTTTACCTACCTGAGAAGCATCGTTTCAACTACAGGCGGAACTGACGAGGATATCAAAGCAAGGATCGGAAAAGCAAGACAAGCTTTCACTACTCTCAAGTCAGTGTGGAGGTCAACAACACTCAGCATCAAAAATAAGATCCGGATTTTCAACTCCAATGTGAATTCAGTCAGTGCTACTATACGGATCAGAGACTTGCACTGCGCGTCATAAAGAGCATCTCAAACAAACTACAGACCTTCATTAACAGTTGTCTTCGCTCAATACTCAAGATCAGATGGCCAGAAAAGATCAGCAATAGAAATCTCTGGGAGCGAACGAACACAGCAGGAACCGATTGTGAAACAAATAGGCAGGAAGAAATGGAGATGGATTGGCTGGCCATACTCTGAGGAGACCATCAAGTGACATCACTAGACAAGCCATTGCTCGAGTGGAACCCGAAAGGGAAGTGGCGAGTTGGTCGTCAGTGTAAGGGTGACTTGGAGGAGGTCATGTGAAGAGGAGATGAAAGTGTGTGGGCAGACTTGGAGCCAGGTGAAGACTTTAGCAGAGAACCGAACGCAATGGAGACGCACGGCTGAAGCCCTATGTTCCTGTAGGAATTAAAGGAAACAATAATAATAATAAACATGCTGAGAAAGTGTACGGCCCTCTCAGCATATGGAACAACAAGCGTCTTTCAAAACTCGAGACAGAATACAGTTCAATAAACTCGTCCGTGTTGTCAATCAAAAGATTGGCGACTTTATTCTTCTGCTGCAGATGTAAGTTTCAAAATGTAACTTTGTGGTTTAGCTTCATACTCAAACATATGATCGTCTAATTTTTAGCATTAATAATATTCCAATACCTACGAAGGATCTGATTTGAATCATTTCATAATAATACGAAATCAAAAATTTCGTTCACCAGTTAAAGATTACATAAAGAGAGCAGTATTATGTGGAAAGGTTCAATTACTGAGTATTTGTAGTGTTCAAAATGCTAAGAACCATACATATGGTAAGGCTTAGCACATTAAGTACGTCTACGGGAGTTCAAATACATTGATGACTCACTCAGACATCCCATGATTCTGCCACTCAGTCTGATAAGATGGGGTAGTTATCACTTCCAGCATTTAACAAGACTCAGGTTCGACTAATGATGAGAACATTCACTACAAATTCTGGCAAGTTCTACTCTTTTATTGTTGATACTAATGTCACCTATTTTAATACCCAGTCCCACACCTAGAAGAAGAGGGTAGGTTGGGCTTGGAACTGGTAACCCTACCCCGGAAAATCATTTCAACCATTGCAAAAATTTAATAGCACAGCAAGCATAAAAAAATAAAATTATTCTTCGCTGAAATCAGAGTGATGAAATGAAGACTTTTGGAGTTGTTGGTGCACACTGCTAATTATTTGCAAACAACGGCAGAACAGGCGCCTGCAACTCTAACGATTTTCTAATCGAAATCAATCCGATAAAGGATTAAGTTGGATAACTAGGTCGGGGTATCACTCAACAGCAATATAATTATATACCTAATTATCATAATTTATTTGTTATTCCTACCAGTAAGAAAAGCAAGACTATTAGCTCAGTGAATTCACTTTCTTTAACTGTACAATTGCATTTATATACAACTTTTTTTGTCAAAAGTGCAATAACTGAATACCTTGTCGACAATGACCATTGTGTCTCAACAAACTCCTCCTTGAAAGTAATCTATAAAATGAAGAACAGCCTGCCTAAAACAATGTGCCTTCACCCCCATTGCATTTCTGAAGATCTAGCCATTCTAGTGAGAAGTCGTGACCAGTAGGGTGCAGCCGGTTGGGTATGAGGACAAATACTCGCCGGAAACGTTGGCTAGAGGTCATGCTATTTCGTCAATTGGCAGAAGTTAGAATTCATGGACTGGCCATTGGATCGGGTCCCAGTGGCTTAATGGTATACGAGCTCACCTTGTAACCAGAAGGTCCTGGGTTCGAATCCCGGTGGGTGAGTACTGATGAGGAGTCCCAAGCTAGGACGAAACAGCTGGCTGTCCAGTACTTCCAGGTTTTCCAATGGTTCTCTAACTAATGTCACTTCATGATGAAATCCTGTAACCAATCAAATCCTTACAAACCAACACTTGAATATCTCGCCATTTAGTCAGAGAAATGGGCGATCTACCTACAAAGGAGAATTAATCAATCACTTCTACTATCATGGTAACTACCTCCCCGTTTCCTGCTGACTTGGTTTCTTTCAATTCTTCACAACTCTTCTATTTCTTTTTGAACTCTTACGTGATACCATATGTTCCCTTGTTTCTATGTAAAACTTCATTATAACTAAATCACTAAGTGATTGTCATTTATTATTTTCTATTTTGTAATTATTTTATTCTTTTACGTTCCTATTGAAACATACGGTATCAGGCTAGAGCTATGAAGTTTCGGTAGCAGGGGTTTTATCTTTACAGGATGTTGTTGCCAGCCTCATTCCTAACCTTTCCACTTTGCCGGCCTTAATATCGACTAAGAGTATTTTCGGAGCGCGTCGGTCAGGGATTGAACTCTGAACACATGCGTGGTTAACAAGCATTCTATCGCTGAACCACCGACGTGATTGTCATTAAGTTACCCTAGCGTCCTTGCTCATCTCTTTTTTTCTATCGATTATAACAACTCATCACTCACTTATGTAACTATTCTACTTCATGAAAAAATGTATATAAATGTGGCTGTACAGCTAAAGAAATTGAGTTCGTCGAAGACAGACTCTTCACTGAACTAGTTGTTTTTGCTTTTTTGTTAATGCCTCAATGGGGAACATTTACCTTTTACATTCTAATTACTAGTACTACATGATAAAATTGAAGTTCCTATCACATCATCTGTTTTTTTAGCCTACCTTCATGATAATTGCATAACGTTAGATAATCTGCATTCCATTGGTTTACTGGAAGAATAATATTTTGATTGCGATTGTCATATTCTAGGTCATGATCACTTCTACAAAATTCATCCCTTTTCTTTGAAACAACTGTAAGATCTTCAGCTTTACCTTGCAAGTCATCCGCATCTGCCTGCATATTCGACTTACACTGCGATGTAGTCACTAGATTTTGTTCATTTCTTAGCGAGTTGTAAAAATTATCAATTATATTTCCTAAATGTTTGTAGTCAAAATGTTGCGAAAGGTATCCTGATAAATTCAAGGCGTTCATCAATGGTTTAAACTGTTCTGAAGTTGAACATTGAACGGAGTCATCCATATAGACTGGTAAGTTAGTCAGGAGGTTTTTTGAATAATAATGATAATAGTCAGCGTTTTTGTGTCTTTCATAACATCCTCGAGGTTTGCGACTGTTGTTGTTGTTAGTGTTGCTGGCAATTTTTGAACTTTTCCTCTGATTAATGGAAAGATTTAATGGGTATTCGTCATTCCGTTTACTAGTAGATTCTATTGAAGAATATCTTTTAGCTGCGTTAGTTGATTTTCGTGGTCCACGTTCATGTTGTACACCTAGAAGTGGATTAAAACAAAAAGAAAAATTGCTCAGTGGGAAAAATGGGTGATGTTTTATTCAAAAAAGACTGCAGGAACACTACCTTATCTGGCTACGAAGACGTGTAAGTGACTCCGTGAGAAGTGTAATTATTTAATATCTTTCTCAACTGATCATCCTATCTCAATAAAGTCCTACTTCAAAGTTAGCCATACGGCTAAAATTACCCTTGTAAATTCAGCGCCAGCATAAGGTGGCAAATGTAAAATTTTAACACAAAAATCAGTATTTCTGATTGTTCAGGAATGTGGCACATCACGAAGAGCATTTCAAACAGGCTACTGCGAAATTTCGTCATCAGTCGACCTCCTCTTTGGTCACAAATCGAAGATAACCAACTTGGAACTACGACAGCAAACCAACCAAGAACATGTCGCCCATTTATGTATAAGGAGATGGAGATGGATCGGACACGCGACGAAAAGAACGTTAAATGGCATCACGCCGAAAAACGACGGGCTGAGCATTCTAGGATGACATGAAGGAGACTTATAGGTGGTTGTTTATCAAGCTAGAGAGATAGCAGAGGCAGAAATGCTGTTAAAGCCCACTCGAGACCCAAGGGAATAATAGTAATAATAGTGTAGTAAAATCGGTGCAAGTTCACTTAATTGGTATGGTATCACTGCAGCACTTTAGCCATCGGAACAGAAAAGTGCAAGCTTTATTCAACCTCTCTTCCTTTCTTTCTTCCTTTTTTGATTCACTGACGTTCAAACAACTAATGAGATATCATTTTTCTGAACATTTTTCACCTCTTTTAAGCAACTTATTTCCATAAATAATATAACCCCTTCTTTTGTTTCCATTCTCATTTTGATAATAACTCATTCTTTAAGAATTTCATCCTATTACGCAACACCTTATCCATAACTATTCGCCTCCTTTTTAAATTAAATTTTTCATAAATCCTCTGCAACACACTTAATGTTTTGTCGTGTACTACTGATTAGATTTATCAGTAGTATATAAAGAGACGTTGATCAGTGCAGAAATATCAAATAGCAGGGAGATAGATTTGATGTCAGAGAAGGCAAATGATACAGAGTTGTGGAGATGCATGGGAGACATGAAAGGAACACAAAGAAACACAATACAAAGGAAGAGTAGAAGTAGCACAACATGGAAGATCTGTGCAAATACTACGTTGCAGATAAGGTGTACGTAATTTTGCGATATGGAGATACAAGATTGCCGAAAAACATTCCTTTATCGAGTCTTCGTCTTCTGTAGTTAGACAATGCTGATATTCGAACATACATCTAATTTCTCCATAAACATAAACATGGTAGTAAGTAAAATTCTGTTTTATGCTTTTAATGCTGGTGAACTACATGTATTATTCTCTACACGTTCGATGGTGCTACCTCGACTGAAAGATGAAGTAACTAGACTAGCCACTTCAAACTGTATCTACCAATTCAACTGCGCTTATGGTGGAGCGAGTTATATTGGCCGTTGCTCTAGGAACTTGATTTTTCGTGCTCGAGAACATCTCCAACTATGGCTAAGTAAAGGTGTAGTTAAAACCATCAACAGTTAGATATTGGACCATCTGGTGCAAACCGGCCACAAAGCCAGCACTGAAGAACCCTTCTCTACAATCTAACAGGTGCCTAATAAATTGCCAAAATCATCGAAGCACCGCATTCTCCAAACAACAGAGGCTATCGCAATTCACCTCAAACAACCAGTGCTCTGTGTGCAGAAGAAGCAATTCCAGCTAGCTCCTACTACTGCCCTGGCCAGCCTTCAGTGGAGACTATAAGTTCATGAATTTGTAATATTAACTTTCATAATTATTCTGGCATTCAGTTTATTGTCATGCTGATGTTATTGAACTGTAATCCTTCGAAATTATTATTGATTCGATGTTATGTAAACATTATTGTTGTTTATAACACTAATTCATTCATTCACTATAATGTATATATAATTGTAGAGCCTGATGACGAAGTCATCGAAAAGAGTACTCTTTGTTCTGTATCCATTATTTTGAAAAATTTTAATGGGCATTTTTAATCAGTTAAAATTGTGTTCACTTTTAAGGTAAATGTGAATAAGCCAAATTAGACGAAAAGAAGATGGCAGTTGAGACACTAACATCAATAAGAAACCATCACATTCTGATAGATAAATAGGCTTTGAATCATCCCACCATCGAACATTAGTAAAGCCAGATGTTTGTGTAATCGAGCCAGGAGGTCTATTCAGTGAATCAGAAAATGTAAATAATGAAGTCAAATAAATAAGCAGGGCATTACTAGTGAATGACTACCCATCAGACTGCACTCGAATTTTGTTAAGATCAGTGAGGAAAAATAACAGTTGCAATGTCAGTGGTAAAGACAGTGCGAATAATGAAGAATCCAAAGACTCGATAGTACTACCATATAAAGGAAGAAACACCAGATGACCTGCGTAGAATACCTGATAAAACTATAACCAGGGTGGTAAATGAATAAACCAACTCGTTGAGAGATAAGGTTTGTTGCCACAAAACGTTAATGGAATCAGTTGCTCAAAATAACATATAGATCAGACTAGAAGGTCAAGCATGGGTTGAAGAGGCCATCGAATGAAATCGCATGCTATGTCCTCCAGTGGGATCCCAAAAGAAAGCGACGAGTGGATCGCCGGTACGACGATGACATGGATGAAGTCGTGCTAGTTGGAGGAGATGAGAGATTATGAGCAGTCGTGGAACTAGCCAACTAAAAAGGACTGCATTAAATGAGACAAAGTGGAGACGTGTTGTGTAAGTCCTATGTTCCACTCGGAACCCAAGGGAATAATAATAATTGTAGATCGGGATCATTTAGATGATCAAAATATAGGAAGTTAACTAGGTGTAGAGTGACCAACCCCGCCAAGTTAACTAATCTGATAAAAATAGTCAGCTATTGTAATGCACTCACTAGAATGTAATCACACAATAGCGTGGAACAGGTAAAAGCATTATAAAGTAAGTCCTAGGGAGACAGATAGAGGTTAATCATCGAATCTTTGTTGGTTGGAACAATAGCAACATTTGTCCAGAATATGTGGAAAATTGTAATATAAAAACAGGAAGGGTTAAAAAAGATCTGGATTTCTAAGGTGATTTATGTTTAATGACTCACAAACTCGGAGATATGCGGACGAAAGCCAGCAAGTTAGCGGAAGCTGAGAAGACAGGAATTAAAGTGAACATAGAGAAGATGAAGTCAATAAACATAACTAACAAACCAATTAACAACAACAAACAGCGTCAATCACTATCAACGGATCAAAACTGGAAGAGGTTACTTCCTTCACTTATCTAGCTATGCGGCATCGCTTTACCGACAGGCACGTGGCACATATGAGAATGTCAAAACTAGCCAGAATCGAAAAGTCAAGACAGACTCCCATAACTCTGAAATCAGTTTGGAAATTTTCTGCAATCAGCATAAAGAACACAGTTTGGATTTTCAACACCGACGTGAAGTGAGTCAGTTCTTCTATACGGGTCAGAATTTTGTTGCTCGCGTCACGAAAAGCATTTAGAACAGGCTGCTGCAGACTTTCATCAACAGCTGCTTTTGCTGGCTCAATAATGAATATCAGACAGCCGGCCAGAAAAATAGAAACAAGAAACTCTGGGAACGAATTAATCAAGAATCTATTGCTCGACAAATATGTAGAAGAAAATGAACATGGACTGAGTCATTAGAAAAAGACGTAAACATTGAAGAAAAATATCTTTTTGACGATTCGTTTTCATATGATGTACAGTCGTAATTATATTTAACTAAGATTTCATAAGATCAATCAGATACTGGTAAAATTTGTCCTCGAAAACGCATTACGTAGTGTAAAGTATGGTCTAGAATTCAGATTAGACATACACCGGGAAAACTGCTGAGTGGTATCGCGCGCAGGGCTAGCCCTCAAGTGGAACTGGAATGTGAAATGATGCGTTAGGTAGGTGGCCAAGTGTGACATGGAGGAGATCGTGTGAGAAGGAGATGGGAGATTATGGGGAGTAATGGAGCCAGCTAAGGAAGACTGCAGAAATTTGGACGAAGTAGACATGCGTTGTTGAAGCCCTATGTTCGACTTGGAATGCAAAGGAGCAGTACTAACAATAGTAGTAATGATACATAATAACCAATCGTTAAGTTTCTTCAGGAACTATCTATTTACAGTACTGATTTTGTTTTGAATAACTCAGCCAGTTTTGCAATTATTGCCTTTTATCCCTGACCAGTTTATCATCCCTAGAATATTTACCTATCTCATTTTGACTTAATCCTTATCACTATTTTTCTTTGCTTCTGGTTGATTTCTATTTACAATACTTCACTTTATTGTTGTGTGATGGTGATCTGTTGATAATAGTTCGTTATTTTACGACCTCGATTTTTTCTGAATGAATTCAAGACTGCGCCGTATAGTGACTGTTTAACCTCGGACTATCGGTGGGGAAGATGTTTTCTTCTGTTTGCTTCTTTCAGACAGAATTTTAATCCTACCTTACTGCAGGTATTCCTATTGATTCTAAGTAATTGTTTTGTACCTGAGAACCTTTAGGACTGTGTATCTCATCCAAATGGCGTTGTCTGGGTAGTTTTGTATATTTGATATAACTGTTTCAATAGTAACACAGATTCTATCAATCTCAGTTGTGTTTTGCTATTGTTAGAGTGTATTTTTTGATTACCGTGAGTGACTCACTGAAGTTTCTCAAGCTATACAGAAGGACACATCGGTTGCTTTCCTGAGTTCAGATAGAAATACTACGGTTTTGCTATTACATATAACACAAATCATCACTACAACAAGTTAAATTGTCACATCTTGTAATTAATCTATATATATATTTTGAAAAAAATATATGTAGGCAATTTTCAACACCAGTGTGATGTCAGTCAGTGCTTCTATATGGGTGAGAAACTTGCACTGCGTGTCACGAGAAGGATTTTCAACAGGTTGCAAACTTTCATCAACAGCTGTCTTCGCTGACTGGCTCCATACTGAAGATCAAATGGCCAGAAAGAATAAACAACAAGAAACTATGGGAACAAACCAACCAAGAGCTGATAGCTCAACAAATATGTAGGAGAAAGTGGAGATGGATCGGGCATGCAATAAGGAGGCCGCCGAATAACATAGCACACCAGGCCCTTACTTGAATGGAATCCAAATGGGAAACGACAAGTGGGTCGTCCTAGGATGACATGGAGGAGATCGTGTGAGGAAGATATACGAGAGTTTGGTCAGTCGTGGACCCAGATGAAGAGGATGGCAGAAAACAGAACAAAGTCGAGATATGTTGTTGAAGCCCTATGTTCCACTCGAAATGCAAGAGAATAATAATATGTAGGCACCTACTTTCTTCATTCATTTGTGCCATAAAACATTTATTCAATCGACATGCCCGACAATGATTACGACGATTACGGTCAATTGTACATTGACCTTTTAAATTTCCACTTGCTTTACATGTGTATGTTCGATTCTTGTGTATACTTCTTTTAAAGAAGCCAGAACATCCTATAAGAAATAAAGAAAAGAATAATAGTATTAGTAATAATAATAATAATAGTAAAGACAAATAATTTATTAACACTGACTGTATATGGAATGAAATTAGGTATTTGTAAAACATGCGGCTCGATGTGTGATTTCATTGTGATATGCTTTGGAAACCAACTCCTGCTGATTGATGTGAATGACTCCGCTTGATTATATCACTCACCTTCATATACTTGCAAGACACTCATTACAATGGCTGCAGAGTCATTTACCATATCGAGTAGATTATACAATGTGCCTTCAATAAATTCTGGTCCCTTTGCAATGGAAATTCAGGCGAAATTTCCTCCTCAGTTTATCTACTTTACAAACACTTATGCAATGAGGTTTTGACACAGTAGTGAAGTTTGAAAACAAGTGTGTTGGAGAAGTCCCCCTGTCTTTCTCCATTCCAGCTGTATCTGTCCGGGTAAATCACTCCTGGAAGCTAACAGAGGAGAGAGGGATGGTGAAACAGAAGATGAACCAATGCCAAGATGCATAGTGAAAGGAAAAGGTGA
>OX235274.1:117462316-117508431 GCA_944472155.2 Trichobilharzia szidati | reverse complement strand
TCCTTACTCATATTCTTAGACAATAACCTGAATCCACGTCACTCCCAAAAGGATTCTGCTACTGAATCTTGTATTTAAAAGTTATAATAAGGTAGAAATTCTCGGATAATGGCTTCCACAATCTTTCAGTAAAGCATACTTCACTGCCAGACTGCCAGTAACATTTTCATGCAAGAAAGGATCTGGTCTGTATGTAAAAGATAAGTTGTCATATTGGGCAAAATCATCATGCATGTACCAGTTCACTAGCTCCTGTGGAGCTGAGTACACCATGTATCCGCATATAAAACGCTCTTGAGAACACTGTCCAACTTAGCTAGCATAGGGAGAACGCAAACGTGTTTATATCTTGATAACAGAACATCTAGCGAGTTCAAGACACAGCCTTGGTTGAAAAATCCTTCAAAGTTCTATGCAAGACACGATCAAACCCCTCAAAGGAAGTAAGATCAAGACATCTGAGTATATCTGAAGCACTAATGATCCAGAAATTCAAGTGGGCGTTGTGTATGCGAAAAAATACATTCAACCTTTGTCTTTACGGTGGCTGTCATAAACAGTAATTTCACCTGTTTTTTATCCGAACTCCCTGTTAATTTTTTGTTATTATTATGTTTCGAATCCACATTTATAGTCTTAATATTCTCTATAATTTTCCCCTCGATTGGAAATACTTCTGGAACTTCCTCACCCCTTTACTACATATATTCACCAACGTACAGCCTAACTGATGGCTTCGTCGAAAAGGAAATTTTCTTTGCTGCCACTGTCTTCTCTTAATTTTTTCATATTATTTCTGTGTTAAATTCTAACTACTTGTAAGTAAAAACATGTAGATTAAGAAAAAGAAACACCAGCACGAGATGGCTGTCATGACTGTAGTGAATAATGCTTTTAGTGTCTGATTTGATGGCGACTAGGTTCGAGTTTCAGTGGGAATACTAAGAATCACTGAAGACAGCAAGCACATGCATCTGACGAGTCATGAATGAGACGAAGCGTGAGTTATGAATCCCACTGCTAATAGTAATAGCTTTATTCTGAACAATGTTGATATAATGTACGGAATTTTCCGCGTAGTTTAATGCATCATATTTTCTCTTCGTATGTGATCTTCAAAATATATCCAGAAATGTACAGCATATCTCATGACTTCGTCGAAAGGGAAATTTTTTCCGCTACCACCCTTTTTTCTCATTTTTTCTGTGATCTAATGCGTATTTAATTCAACTTTAGATTTCTCCATCGATTGATTGGACTGAAGTGCTCGGTCTCAGGTTGACATGTAGGCTTCTTGTGCAGATGCTTCGAAAATGCCTGGGCATTATTCTAGAATTCAATTGGTGGATGGTGACTAGCAGTGGAATCCAGAATGCGCATTTCGTCCTATTTAGGACTCGTTGTCATCTGGATGTACCTGCATTCTACAGTGAACGATGATGTTCCCCACCAAGGCTCAGACACGACGAATAACGCCTTGGCGTTTGAAACTATGGGCACTGGGTACGAGCCATGGTGGGGACATCATCACTCACTGCGGAATGTAAGTACATCCAGATGATGAGTCCCAAATAGGGTTAATGTGTATATTTCACATTTTAAAGAATTCTTATTTTTTTGTTGTTGTTATTTGAAGGCTGCTGATTTAATGAACACAAATTGGATCTACATATTTTATATTCATGTGATCGAGTATTCTCATCAGCAACAATTCTGCAATAAGAATATTAATAATAATAACAGACATGGGATTGAAAATCTATTGCTTCCAAGAAATACTACATCAATATCAATATCAAATGCTTCCACTATGAATAATTTGCCAGCATCAGCAACAATGAGATATCTGATAACTAATCATGATTCTCTTGATATCGTCAGCACATTTATACGATATTTAAACGACTTTAATTTAACCGCGGAAGAATGTGAATATGTGAAGGTCAAAATATTTAATGTGAATAAACTAGGTAAGAGAAAACGTTGTTATTATTATCACAGATTTTCTTTTCTCATGATAAGTTTTAATTTTGCTGGTTCATCGGAAACAGAAGCCCTCCCAGCCCTCCATTCCTGCTGTTGTGATTGTGTGACAGAATGGGGGATTGCTTAAGAATGCCTGGTTCTCCTGTGTAAACTTAATGCATAGTTACCCAAACAATAGGTATATCATTAGATGCAGTGGAGATATGGCTCATTTTTTACATTAGACAAGTTGATTTCAAATATCACTCAGTTATGCATTATTAACAAGTGGATGACGTTCCGAGCATAAATTATTGTCCATAATCATGTCACTTTAGTCACATGGCTTCATGATTTGCTTTATATATTTCCTCCCCTTGCTGTTTGTTACCACTTTCCATATCTCCGATATAGGCGTTGTGTGTGCGGTGTTGAATCGATAAACAAATCTTCAGTGATTAACCTCTCTCTTCACCCAACTATATTACTTTTTAATACTCTCACCCTGTCCCACCCAACTTATTGTGTGATTACATGCAATTGAATGCAATGCAATGGCCGAGCTTTTTTCTAGGTTATTTAACTTAATAGGGTCAATGGTTCTAGCTGTAGGTAAATTTTTATGTTCCGATAAATACTTAGACTTTATTTCATCCCATCCAGAATCGGGGAAGATAAGTTTAGTTAAATGTCGGACTAGGAGCCTAAATAGTAAGCCAGAGGATTTAAGTAATGAAATCAAACAAATAAAGAAAATATTACCAGTGCATGACTACCCACCGGGATTTATTCAGAAATGTATAAGAAACCATAGGAAAAATAAGACTAGTAATGAAAACGACGAAAATAACATAGAATTAAAAGCCTCTGTAGTCCTGCCTTATAAAGACGGAACATCGGAGGTCTTCTGTTGAATTCTAAATGAGGCGGAAATTAGGGTGGCATTTGAACCAACGAACTCACTCAGAGATTAACTTTGTCGGCTTAGGGAGGCAAAAGACCCAATTAAGAAAAATAATATAGTGAATGAAAATTCATGTAATGACTGTGAGGTCAATTACATAGGTCAAACTAATCGATCGGTGTCAACTAGATTATTGGTGCCTTCCCCGTCAGCAGTGAAGACAAATACTAGCCGATGACATTTGATGGTGATCGCTCTAATATAACGCGAATTGGTAGAAGTTAGAATAAGTGGACTGGCCATTTAGTCGGGTCTCGGTGGCTTAGTGGTCTATGAGCTTTCCCTGTTTACAGAAAATCCTCGGTTCACTTCACGGCAGATGCGCACTTTTGAAGAGTTGCAAACTAGAACAAAACAGGTGTCCAGTACTCCCTGGTTTCTGATGTTTCTCTAACTGACATCAACCTGTGGTCAAACTTAAAACAAGTAATGCAAAAATTATTGAAAATATCCCCATCCGTCTCATGCTAAATTTATACATGAAGGGAGGAGATGGCCAGACGTGAATCATCGATGTTTACACAGACTCGATCATTTTCAGTTGAAACTAAAGGAGTACAGTAGAGGAGCCAGTCATTAGATGCTGACTTCGAACTGGTTTATTCAAATCGTTTCTTATGACTTAATAAACCGGAAAAAGGTAAAACAAGGATCACTGTTTTTCAAGTTCAGCTGGATTATGGAAACTCTATTAATTAGTCAGTAGATATTCTGGCATTTTCTTTCGCCTTCCGAGCTGTAGCTTTCTTCAAGAGACTTTTCAATAACTAGTTTGGGTGTAATCCCCAGTGATACTTCATGTGGAGTTGAATCTACTACATTTTAAGGAAGTGACACTTTAGAATATGTTCAGACTAATGTCAAAAGATTTTACAATGAATTGAATTTGAAAGCTTTACTCGCAGCTTGACTGTACTAAGATGAATAGCTTTCTATCAGGAATTAGTAAATGGTCTTCGCCTAACGGCCTTAAACTAAATCCTTCCAAATGTCAAACTGTTAATTTCAGTTTCCGATGTAAAAGAAAGTTAAATGAAGCTGTTGGTTCCTATGACCCTTGCAAAATTGATGATACTTTTATAGAAACCAAGTCTAAAGTTAAGTATCTTGGATTAATTCTCTCTTCTGACCTATCCTGGTCCTCTCATTTCTTAGCGATTTCTAAAGGAATATTTCGTCTGACTTTTTACATTAAGAAATTAAGGCACTCAGGCATAACTCAACCACTCCTCTTACAGTTTATCAACTCATGTATTTTACCTATTTTTCTTTACTGTTCACCCTTATTCTTTCCTGGATTGCTTAAAAAGGACTATGTCATACTTCGTAGAACTCTGAAGACTGTCAGTAGGACGAGTGGCATCCCACTGGGCCATATCGTTGACATTTTCACTGATAGGCACTTGGTGTCATGCAACAAATTCGCTAAAGAAATTTTGTCAGACTCTGAACACCCACTCTACCAGCAGCTCCAACCTTGTGTTTCCTCAGGTAAAACAAGAAGCCTTTGCAGAAGAATTTATGCACGTACGTCTAAGTATAAAAATTCCACTATACCATATTTGGCACGTACTTTATGTGATGAAAATAGTGTTAGGTATGAACTAACTAACCTTCTTTGCACTACTAAATAAACCATTTCCTCCATCCTTACAACATCAACCTTTATTGTTGTTGTATTTCTTATATTTATAATCCTCTCAATTTTTTCGTTTTGTTAATTTTTTCTCATAAGTGTGAACATCATTTAAGCTGTGTTATAACTGTTAATTTTGTATTTCCCCTCACTATACTATATCAACAGAACATTAGATCCAATAATCTATAACATGCTAAAGTTTCCAAACTGAATCGACAATACTGTTTGAAACAAACTCACTGTTTATTATTATTATTATTATTATATTTAATATTCTCAATTCGTGCTTCGAATATTTTTGACTTTATGTCGTAAATGTGGACAAAATCCTCCGGTTAATTTTGTTTTAATTTTTAATTTTACTTATATTTTGAGTAAATCAGATGCAATATTGTGACAAATGCTGAGATATCCATTCTGTATTACAATTACTGTTTTTGGAATAAAGTAGATTATTATTATTATCTTAAGATGTCCTTATTTCGTCAAACTGATGTAATGTCACTCGGTAATCACAAAAGGTGAAACGAACACCTCATGACTACCTGAGTAACGTTGTTCAGTTTCTACATAACCGAACCAGTAATTCACAGGTAATCAATCAAATCTCACCACAACCCAGGAGCGTAGTTCAACTTCAATAATCCCATCAGTATACAGATCAAATGCATTCAGAAAAAAAAATAATAAGATCCGTATTTTCAACAGTAATGCTATATCAATGGAATACTTCTGTATAGTTCAGAAACTTGACACAAATGATACAAAAAGAACTTTCAGCAGTCTACCTCAGGCCTTTATCAAGTGCTAGCTCCCTTCACCCAATGCTGAAGATCAGATGACCATCCAGAAAGTATAAGCAAGAAGGAAATCTAGCAACCAGACCAACCAGGAACCTGTTGACCAACCAACAAATATGCAGTTAGAAATGAAGATGAATTGAACATATGCTGAGGAAATCGTGGAAGGATATCACGAGCCGGGCCCCCAAATGGAACCCGGATGGGAAACGACTGGTTTGATGTAGGTTTGGGGGTGAGATGGAGGAATTCACGTAAGAATGGAATGGAAGAGTATGGGTAGTCATGTACCCAGTTAAGAATGACTGCAGAAAATAGAATGAAATGACGATGTCTTGCGGAGGCCCTACGTTCCAACAGGAACCTAATAGAATAGTGATGGTAATCATGATAGTTTAATATTCTTAACGCTATTATTAGTCTATTTTATATTTTCATTTGCTCAATATTTCTTTTATTTTACAGGGTGCAGTAGAAAAAGAACATCCGACTGTGTAATACCAAACTCTGGATTAAGGTATGAAGTAATGAACAGTCTGTGTGAACAATTGATAAGTTTCGATGGAAATTGGTTGAAACATCTTTGTATGCAAACATTTTTCACAGCAATAATTAATAGTAATAATAACAGCAACAATAATAATAATAATGACAGTTTATTACTCTTAGATTACATTGTACAAAATCTATTCAGTGTAATCGCTTTCACGTATCAGAGTGCATAGAAATTTTGAAGAAACAAAATATATTTAATTACATAAGTAATGACTTCTACTTTTTAATTAAATTAATTCTCCTCATTGAGATGGAAAAACAAACATTAGCTCTTGTGGTCGCGCTATATCGAGAATTTGCAGAAGTTGAAATTCATGCGGTGGCCACTGAGTCAGGTCGCAGTGGCTGAATGGTCTACAAGTTAGCTCGCCCTGTAACCAGAAGGTCCTGGGTCAGAACCCCGGTGGGTGTGTACTGACGAAGAGTTCCAAACTAGGACAAAACAGCTATCTAGCACTCCCTGTTGATTTTTCAATGATTCTGCAACCGATGCCAGATCATGATGAAATCCTGTAACCAATCAAATCCTTGGAAACCAACGCTTGAATAAAAACAAATAATTCAGTGAAGAAAACTCTTTTTGCGATGAATTCATTTTCATGAAAAATTCCCATTCGAAAATCAATAGACAGAAGACAAGTAGTTCAGCGAAGAGTCTCTTTTCGGCGAACTCATTCTCATAGCTGTACAATCGCAAATATATATATGCTTGTTTAGTATGTGTGTGTACATTAAATTTGTCAAACGAAAATACAATTAGTAAGTTCAGATGAATTGGATGTTGATATAAGACGGTAGTAACAAAAGTGATGAGTTGTCACAAACAACTGTTAAAGAAGAGTTACGCAATAACATGACTAGTTTGATGAAAGAGTTGTACTCAGGGTGTACATGGAGACAAAACATACGGAATTACACAAGGGTTTCGAGTAGAAAAATAAACATACAAACAAAAGTTAAGTCAAGTCAAACAAACAAACAAAAGTTAAGTCAAATCAACACAGTTGTTAACATGGGAGTAGAAGTGGTTGAATAATTTTCTTTTGTATGCACAGTTCTGGTTCCTCTAGCTTAATGGCCAGGGCCTCTGCGATGCAAAGAAGACGGAATCGTACTGTCTTTGGAAGGTTGTTCTTCACTTTGTAGATTACTTTGAAGGAGGCGTTCGTTGAGATGGAATGACCAGTGTTGACGAGGTGTTCTATTATTGCACTCCTTATGCAGCCATTACTTCCTTTCTGCAGCCACGCTGGATAGTGTTCTTTGACCCTTTTTGAACGACGATGTACCTGGCTCCACAGCAACACATGAACTGATAAATACACATAGAAGTGATCAGGTGCGGGACCTTGTCTTTTGGGCTTCTGCAGATCAGTGGGCGACTAGAGAACACTACTCTCAATGTTGCCGTAAAGAAAGTTCTTCTTAAAGAGGTGGAGATTCTCCTTCTAAAGACGTCACTGAGTAGGTCTCCTTTGAAGTCGTTCATTTTCATATATATAAATTACAGTAGACAATCATCACAAGTTTTCTTGTGTATATTAAAGTTTGACAGTTAGTGGAAATACTAAAGTGCTATAATAACAATATTGGTGTATATGATTATGAATCACAATTGATCAAATATATGAATGAATAACTAAATAAATTGACGTCAACCTAAAGTTCAATAAACATGCGTGAAATAGATGATGGGAAAATAAATTACATTCAGAAATTTTCAGTAGTTAATTTGTAAGGATTAGATTTGTTTTGACGAGTTGATCACCGATTAATATCAGTTAGAGGACCATCGGAAACAACCAGGGAGTACGGGGCAGCTGTTTTATCCTAGTTTCGGGATCATCGGCAGTACGCACCCACCATAGGCGGGTCGAACTCAGGAACTTCTGGTTACAAGGCCAGAGAGCTCGTATACCGTTCAGCCACTGGGACCCACTCCAATGGCCAATCCATGAATTCAAACTTCTACCAATTCGTGATTTAGCGCGACCACCAACCGATGTCATCGGTGCGACATCCATCCTCATGCTTGACAGGATGAACCTCACTAGTCACGACTTCTCATTAGAACTCTTGGAAACTCCGTCTTGTAGCATTCACATTCAGAAATGTGAATGAATATGTGAGAATAATGTGACTGAGATATAAGATGAGTAAAATGTTGTCAAAATAATTCACTGAATGAAAAATGTTGAAATATGAAAACATGTTTTCAAGATTTGGTTTGTCGAGATTTATAAGTCAATCTGAACGAAGAATATTCTTTTCAATAATTTCTTACAATTATAAGATAGAATACCTGTTGTCAACCTCGCATAGATTACTAGGTCACTAGTATTCTAGCCGGTCCGGGGCGTGGTGCTGGCAACTCCACCCCCAAAACTTAACCAAATTGCTACTAAAACTTCAACGCACAAATATATTCAAAATTCTAAAAATACAAACAATAACCTTATTTTTCGCTGGAATCGGGGAAGTGAAATGACTCAGGCTGGTGAAAGCCTTCGGGTAGCCAGTCAGCCGATGTGCCTTCTTTCGATGAAAGCAATAATAAGGATGGGGACGTGGAACATTCGTACAATGTACGAAACTGGAAAGGCTGCTCAGGTAGCCGCAGAAATGAGGAGATATAAAATGGAAGTCGCATCATCCTGGAGAGAATCAAGGACGCACTGGATACAGAACTCCAACCAGAACAAGCTGGATTCAGGAAAGGTAAATCATGTTCTGACCAAATTGCAACTCTACGCATCATCATCGAACAAAGCATGGAATGGTAATCAAATCTCTACCTCAACTTTATAGACTTTGAGAAGGCCTTCGACAGCGTTGACCACGAAGTAATTTGGAAACTACTCGAGTACTACGGCGTACCCCAAATATTCATCAACCTTATTCAACAGCTGTACGACAACGGCACATGTCAAGTGATCCACAACGGAAAACTCAGCGAGGCGTTTGGAGTAAACACAGGAGTCAGACAAGGGTGCTTATTATCACCAATGATATTCCTAATTGTGGTGGACTGGATTATGCGTCAGACAGTGGGAAACGAGGAGACAGGGATATCCTGGACCAACGTGAAGAACCTAGAAGACCTGGATTTCGCACGTGGATGATTTATGTTTGATGTCACACAAAATCGAAGACTTACAAGCGAAAACCGACAAACTGGTCGAAGAAGCAGCAAAGACAGGACTCCAGGTGAACATAGACAAGACGGAGGTTATGAAAATAACCAACCAACAACAACAACAACAGCAGCAACATCCAGTGCCAATCACCATCAACGGGAGGGATTTGAAAGAGGTTACTTCATTCACTTATCTAGGGAGCATTGTCTCAACTACAGGAGGAACGGACGAGGATGTCAAATCGAGAATCGGGAAGGCGAGAAACACATTCATCAACCTGAAACCAATCTGGAAATCTTCGTCACTCAGCATCAACAACAAAATTCGGATTTTCAATACAAACGTCAAGTCAGTCAGTTCTTCTATACGGATCAGAAACTTGGCGGGTCACAAAGAATATTTCCAACAGCCTGTTGCAGACCTTTATCAACAGCTGTCTTCGTTCTATACTGAAGATCAGATGGCCGGAAAGAATCACCAACAAGAAACTATGGGAACAAACAAAACAAGAACCAATCGCTCAACAAATATGCAGGAGAAAGTGGAGATGGATTGGACACTCGCTGAGGAGGCCGTTGGGTGACATCGCGCGTCAGGCCAACGCTCGAGTGGAACTCGAAAGGGAAGCGGCGAGTGGTTCGTCGGTGCAAGGGTGACATGGAGGAGATCGTGTGAAGAGGAGTTGAAACAGCATGGACTAACATGGATGCAAGTGAAAAGTACAGCAGAAGACAGAAGCAAGTGGAGACGTGTAGTTGAAGCCCTATGTTCCACTAGGAACCCAAGGGAACAATAATAATAATATAATACCTGTTGTCGCTACAATAATAGCCAGTTACGTGGCGGACATATTTTTACGTAGAATAACAGGTATCAAAATAAATAATATGACAAATAAACATATAAAAAATATTCAGTCCTGTTTGGTGACTGCTGTAAAAATATTATCATGTTTTAACGTGTTTTTCACAAAACACACAACATGTACACATGCATACAAACAAATTTGAACATGTGACAATTTGACATTAGTCATTACAAATATGTCATGACTGTATACATTTTTCCATTGGCATAAATGTCTACCGATATGTGACCTTCAGAGGAAATCACTTCAACTGATGCAATTCTGCTGAAGAATCTGTGGTTTATACAACGAGACACTGAGAGAAATCTTGTTTCAACTTTTTCTTAAACAAGTTGAGATTATTTTAAATAATTTAGAAAAATGGAACATGTTATCTTCTAGCGAAGCATTGGAAGGCAGGGCGTACTGGACAACTGTTTCGTCCTAGTTCGGGACTCCTCGTCAGCACGTACCTCACCACAAGTGGTTCGAACCCAGGATATCTGTTTGTAAGGATAGCTCGTAGACCATTCAGCCACATAAATTGAAGTGATTTCCTCTGAAGGTCACATATCGGTAGACATTTATGCCAATGGAAAAATGTATACAGTCATGACATATTTGTAATGACTAATGTCAAATTGTCACATGTTCAAATTTGTTTGTCTGTATGTGTGTGCATGTTGTCTGTTTTGTGAAAAACACGTCAAAACATGATAATGTTTTTACAGAGGTACAACATAGGACTAAATATTTTCTCTTATATGATTTGCTTCATTACATTCTGCCATATATAGGCGATAGGTGGGACAAAACAATTCCAACAGTTGTGTGAACACGGGCAGTAATTTTGCTCGAAATATTACCAATAACAAAACTTATTATTGTGTAAACTATTGAAATATAATTATACTTTTTTTGATAGGTCTATCCCTTCTATTTATTGCATTCAGTGTGCTTAAAATATGCAATGCTCCAGAGGTCAACCTTTCTTTATGTGTTAAATGAAAGCCTCTTCCTAGGAATTCGACATTGTCGAAATCAATCTTGTGTCCACTGTCTGCAGCATGCATTGCTATAGCTGATGTTTTTTCTATAACTGTAATTAACTCCACTTCACTTCTAGGCGGACGTTTCGTGCACAGTTTATGTTCATTCACTCCGACCTGCACCTCTCTACTGTTCTCCCTGATACAGTATGCTTCACTTTCTGAATATTTTATCCTGTAGACACAATTGTTTTGGGACATTTTTTTAACCATATCTTTGACATTCACCAAAGCTTTCTCTAAAGAATTAGAGGGCTTGAAATAGACTCTAATATTATATGAAGCAAATAGTCTTTGAAGTTGTTCAGCTGTGTCCTTTCGATATGGAATGGCTACCGTCTATAGACAAGATATTTCAATTTTCTGTTTTCCCTTTTGCTCCCTTTTCTTGATAATATTATTTAGTAGCTTTTTCGGATAACCATTTCCAATCAAAATTTGTTTTATATTGGATATCTCGTTCTTCATCATCATTATCTGTTATAATGTTTCTAGCTCCGTTAACGAGATTTAAAGCTACTGAAACTTTCATTCTTATTGGATGATCTGATTGGAAATTCAAATACTTGTTGGAATGTGTCGGTTTCCAGTATATAGTGAACTTTTGTTTCTCGTCAGTTTGTCTTTTTTCAAGACAATCCATAAAGTTTAGAGTTCCCTCAGCCGATTCTACTTCATTAGTTAACTAAATATATTTTGAGATTAAGTGAATCTGTGTTAGCAAGTTTTCTTTCTCAGCTTTCTTAACAATGACAAATGTGTCATCTACATATCTGCACCATATTCTAGGATGACAACTAAAACTTGTCAATGCTTTCTTTTCTAGGGCTTTCATATATAGTTTTGCTACAATTGGAGATGCTGGTGAACCCATTGCAACTCCATTTGTCTGACAGTATACTTTGTCTTTAAAGGTAAAATATGTAGATTCTGAACAAAGTTTTAAGCATTTTATAACTTCTTCTATTGATAATGAAGATTTAGCTCATACTTCCTGATTGTTTTCAAGTCCATATTTCATAATATCAGGTGAATCAGATATAGGAATACTGGTAAATAGAGAAACCACATCAAAACTTGCCACAATGATTCAGTGTGACTCAGCACTCAGATTATTCCAGGAAACGTCATGCAATTTTTCCCATCAATAAATTTAAATAAAGTAAGCACGACAAATGTACCAGGATAATCTGAGCTCATTTTTTGTTGAGAACACTGTTTGGTGGTGTAAGGAAGCTTTGTTCACAAGAAAAAGTCGAGGAAGAACTATCCAATGTTGAAAAATACCTGCGTGATAATGGCTACCCACAGAAGTTCATCGACAAACATGGAAAACTCAGCGTTGACAAGATGAAGTACAACACAGTAGAGAAAAAGCCCATCTTCCTACAGCTTGCCTTCAAAGGTGACAATACTGCTAGTAGAAAAAGATACAGACTGAACGCTGCCCTGATAAGAACATATCCAGCCGCCAAGCTCATATGTGTTTTCCAAACGACCAGTTGTTTAAGACAGTCAAAAACGCACAAACTCCCACTTCATGTACGTACCAAGGCACATACATTGGAAGAACACAGAGAGAAGGGTTATTGTCCGCATCTCTGAACATATACCGAAGAACTTGAGACTAAATGGCCCACAAGCATTAAACAGTGCGATTGCACGCCATCTGTTAGACACTGACCATGTTGTGAACAATCTGAAGGCATTCGAAATAAACCAGCAGATTTTCAAGCTGATTTCAGAGTGGTGAGGGTCTGTCTTGTCCTACCGATTCCGATTTTGACATCCTCATTTGTACTATCAGCTGTAGTTGAAACAATGCTTGAATTCCGTGATAGTATGCAACTCGACAGTGATCGCGCTAAAATCACGAAATTGTAGGACCCCGGCAACAAACAAACTTACTACCAAATGAATATGGTTGATGAAACGGAGATGGATTGGAAACATGCTGAGGAGACATTTGAGTGGCACTGCTGGCCAGCCCCTCGAGTGGAACCCGAATGGGAAACGACGAATTGGGCATGGTTGTGACAGTGACATGGAGTAGATAGCGTGAGGAGGAGATAAGACTCGGCAAAGTTAAACTTTAAGCACCAGTAAGTACCAACAGAAGAATGACCTTGAACGCACCAACCATATGACAAGGACGATTCGTGCGTATGAAGTACACATTTATTCATGAAAATAATGAAGAATTAAAAGGCATGAAACTGTTACACAGGATACCCTTCTCTGAAGTGTGACAAAAATACGTCTCAGTTTTGGACTGGAGTGTCAACAGAGTAGTAATACAATACGGAGTGCAAGTTCTATAAATATTATTATTATTCCCTTGGGATCATAGTGGAAGATAGGGCTCCAACTGCTCGTTTCCACTTGTTTCTGTCTTCTGCTGTACTTTTCACCTGCATCCATGTTAATCCATACTGTTTCAACTCCTCTTCACACGATCTCCTCCATGTCACCCTTGCACCGACGAACCACTCGCCGCTTCCCTTTTGGGTCCCACTCGAGCGTTGGCCTGACGCGCGATGTCACCCAGCGGCCTCCTCAGCTCAGCGAGTGTCCAATCCATCTCCACTTTCTCCTGCATATTTGTTCAGCGATTGGTTCTTGTTTTGTTCGTTCCCATAGTTTTTTTTTTTGGTGATTCTTTCCGGCCATCTGATCTTCAGTATAGAGCGAAGACAGTTGTTGTTGATAAAGGTCTGCAACAGGCTGTTTGAAATATTCTTTGTGACCCACCAAGTTTCTGATCCTTCCGTATAGAAGAACTGACTGACTTGACGTTTGTATTGAAAATCCGAATTTTGTTGTTGATACAGGCTGAGTGACGAAGATTTCCAGATTGGTTTCAGGTTGATGAATGTGTTACTTTCATAACCTCCGTCTTGTCTATTTTCACCTAGATTCCTGTCTTTGCTGCTTCTTCGACCAGTTTACCGGTTTTCGCCTGTAAGTCTTCGACTTTTTGTGACATCAATATAATAGTATGAAATTAATTAATTGATTCCTGAAAAATCACTAAGACCTTTCGGGAAGAAAAGATAACCACTATACAACTATTTCACCTTCTTAACACTATGCACCCTTAATGCGACACACCACTGAGTATGGCTATAAAGCCTCACACACTCACCGAAAGAGAGTATGTTGATGTGCTTACGTAAAATAGTAGAGTGATTAAGAATTACCATGAAAAACGAAGATATTGTGATAACATGATATTTGGTATCAGTTATGAAATACACTAAAGACTAGACAAACTATACTGCAAACATCCCCCCACCCACCCCCTCACGACCGCTCCATTGACCAGTCACTACAACTATTACAGGAGGTGAGGCACTGGCGTGAAGAGCTTAGAGGTAACCTTTCTGACTGCAGCACTGAGTGACGCAAATTCGAATCTCAGGGGTTATAGATACGCCTCACTGATGAGTACCGATAAGGACGAAACCTAGATTCAGTGTTTCCTGCTAACCTTCTCTAACTATATAGGACTAATTCAGAAAGGTTGACTATGATGGTGAGTCTTTTAGATTGGTGGTCATAGTGTGAATCGACAGGCAGAATTCAACCAGCAACAACACTAACGACTAGATACATGATACTGGTTATCATCTCCCCCGTCCCACTAGAGACCAATCAGTGTTACACCGTCTAATGCGTTTAATTCGACATTCACTTGCTACTTGCAGTCTCTTTTATTGAAATAATAGAGAAGATTTGTATCTCAGGTGGATGATTTGCAATTAATAGTGTTCTCTGAGCTGGTTGGTTTAGTTGCGAAGCTTTCGTCATCCTTCTGGACAACATCTTCAGCGCCATATTTAGCACAAAGTGAAATGATTTAAATTTAAATTAGATAACAAAATCCCATTTTCAGATGTCTTAATCAGGAGAACCAACACAGGGGATTTAGAGACACAAGTATATAGAAAATCAACGCACACAGATCAAATACTCAACTATACTAGCAATAATCCAGTTACTCACAAACGAAACTGTGTGCGAACATTGTTTAAAAGAGTTCAAACACATTGTAGCACTCCAGAGTTGAAAAGAATGGAAGAAAAGTACCTACAAACGGTCTTCAAAAAGAATGGTTATCCACAAAATTTCATGAAAAAGTGTTTGAAGTCGAATCAAAACACCAACAAGAAACCATCATCAAAGACCACAAGAAAATTCATCCTACCATTCATGAGAAATATCTCTGAAATAACAGCTCGAATAATCAAGCACACAAGCCGGTAAAACCGTTTATTTCGATATTATGCAAACCGAAAGATCCAACAGAAAATGGGGATAAAATTAATACCAATTACAAAATAAATTGTATGGACTGCAACAAGCATTACATCGGCCAAAGTGGGCGTCCCCTTCGAATCAGAATCCAAGAACACAAATCAGCCATGAAAAGATACGATATATATTCTTTAGTATCAATGCACATAGACAATTATGGTCATCAATTTGATTGGGATAATGTCGAAATCTTAGACAGAGGAAACACTAAAAGTGCCAGGGAATTCCTAGAAGCCTGGTACTCAAACGAAAATGCAATTAACAAGCACGTTAATATAGACGAAATATACCAACTAATTAAAAGTAAATTAGGTGACCAGAAAGTTTAAAATCCAAGTCAATAGAAAATGGTCAATACATATGTAAAGATGGTTACCAGGAGACGCAATTATATCACTCATGAAGAAATTTAAATCATTTCACTTTGTGCTAAATATGGCGCTGAAATAGGATGTTGTCAAGAAGGACGACGAAAGCTCAGCAACTAAACCGACCAGCTCAGAGGACACTATTAATTGCAAACTCTCTTTTATTCTTCAGTTTTATCATCCTTGTAAACCAAATTAATCGGCTAATAGGACCACCTAATACGTCTTACTTAAATTGGCTGAGTTTTCCACATATATACGTGCACAGAAATACAACAGTTCAAGTTGCCACACTCTTTATACCACTTATACGCCCAAAAGAAACTACAGTAAACGGGAAGGTTCTGAAGGAAGAATAATTGCATAGAGTCATGAGGATTTAATGGATCCTGGAGGTTAAAAACAGTGAATACATTTAGGGTATTGAGGACGATTTTGAGCCACACCTACCTCATGCTGTCAGTTTCTAGCGTCTGGAGCAACCCAGCCAGGCAGTCTACACCTCATTATGTGACTTAGACGAACAGTTAAAAACTTCATCGACTGATGCCGAGTTTTGATTTGACCACTCATGACCCTTTCCCAACCCCCTTTCACTGTCAACTGACATTGCTCATCGAGGAGCGTGGTGGCTCAACACGTCTTCTAGACATTTCAGTCGATGCAGCTTCACAACCTTTTCAAATGATTTACCCTCCTTGTCTAACACTCTACGCTTCACCTCAGTGTTACTCACCATATTATACCACCTAACATGGAAGAATAAATGCAAACAACTATGGTCAAAGACAGCTACTGTCTTCATATCCTTCCCTTTCAACGGCCATCTATTGCAGCCTTAAAAAAGGAAAAATCAAACTGCTGAGCAGTACAGTACACACGTCCCTTGGTCGACTACTGGAAATCACAAATACACCACAGATTACGTTTAGTGGCAAGTACCATACCATCCTTTTGTATCCTCAGTAAACAGTTCATTAGGGCTAATGCAATTTCCTGAATAAGTGAAATGATCAACACGCTCAACTACGACACTTCCTATCCTTAAACTAGGAGTCGGTGCTGACCACCTCCCCATAATCTTACATTTGACGGGAGAGAATCGTATGCCAAACAGTAGAAGATTTCTGCTCAAGATGTTCTGAAGACTCTGTATTCCGTCAGCGTCTTCACCAAGAAGGACAATATCATTCGTATATTCTAAGTCGATAAGGCTGTTGCCTGGTAACGAGTCAATTCCTAAGCCGCTTAATTCAATTAAGGTTCATCCATTAGTACAGCGATGGTGAAATCAGACAGTATAATGGACACAACTGGTTGTCATCATTTCAGATGACAACCCTCCATAGGCTTTAACACAGCTTCATGAATTCGAGTAGAGTGCCTTGATTGGTGCGTCATACTTTCTCGGAAATCCCTTACCGGTCAAATACTGTCACAGTAAATCTCAGTTGATGAAGTCAAATACCACCTTCAGGTCAATACATACGGCAGGTTACGGACGCTGAAGATTCGATCGACAAGCCCTCGTCCAGTCCTAAACCGTATCTGGCTTTCATAGGCTTAAATGAACTATCCGATGACGAATGATAAACATTTCAGGATTATGTATCTAGTGTCATACAAAAACGTTGCAACGATACCACTTCACGACTAACGAAAAGCCTGAAACCATCTGAAACTCTTTCGTCGTTTCTACAGAATCCGGAGAAACACGTCATTAATTTCTCGAATTTTCCTCTAACTCCTGTTCAAATGCAAGTGCTATCACTTGGCCCAAAATTTTGCCATGTATCGAGTAAATTCAACGAATTACAAACTAAAGTACAGTTTGAGAATTTAATGTCAGAGACATCCGATTTGTCACCTACTTCGGAAAAAGATCTGGATCAATTCAAAGCTTCAATTCTTGACAGCTATTACAAGTACATTCATACGCGACCGAGCCACCGTTATTTACTGACCAAGGAATACAGACGACAACTTAAACAGCTCCAAGAAAATAAAGACATAATCCTCGTCCGTCCTGATAAGGGCAATGGTATTGTAGTAATGAATAGATTCGATTATAATGAGAAATTGACAGATATACTATCAGATAACACCAAATTCTTCGAATCACCCAACCGGAAAGACACAACCGAAAGAACTGAAAACCTACTTACAAAATTGCTGAAGAGAATGAAAGAAGATTCAGTCATAACATCGGAGGTTTATGAGCAAATGAAACCTTGCAGTTCAACTATTCCAAGACTGTATGGACTGCCTAAAGTGCATAAGGAGAATGTCCCACTTCGACCTGTCACAGACATGGTTAACTCACCATATCATCAAATCGCGAAGTGGCTAGCTGATATCCTCTAACCAGTTAAAAGATATATGACAAAATATAGTCTCAGAGATACATTTGACTTCATCGACTCAGTGAAGGATGTCAACGTTTCTGAAAGACAAATGATCTCACTAGATGTCGCCTCTCTATTCACAAGCATCTTCCTAACTGAAACAATATGCTTTATTTGTAATTACATAGAAACCAACACCCTAGAAGTTCCTCTCCCAATAAACTACCTGAAGGAACTTCTCAGATGTACGTTCAATATCCAGTTCAAATTCAATGAAAAGTTCTATGTACAGAAAGATGGGGCAGCCATGGGGTCTCCTCTCGGTTCACTCCTAGCCGACTGCTTCATGGCGAGTCTGGAAAACAACATCCTCAATCCCTTGATAAGTCAACTGCACTTATACAAGAGATACGTAGATGACACGTTTATAATCTGTGATGAAAGTTGTGATTTAGATTCTCTCCTCAAAACCTTCAACGCAGCGCATCCATCAATAAGTTTCACCTTAGAAAGAGAATCGAACAACGCATTTCCATTCCTTGATGTACTACTCACCAGACGACACGACTGTACGATCCAAAGATCAATACACCGCAAGCCAACATGGACTGGACAGTTTATCAACTTCCAGAGATTTGTCCCACTAATCCGAAAGAGAAACCTGGTACGTAAGTTGTGCTCAAGGATTAGAAAAATCTGCTAGGAAGACATGGTAGAGAAAGAATTAAATTTATTACGTAAAACCCTACTAGAGAATGGGTATCCACCAAGATTTATTGACAAAAACATGAAGGAGAAGCCTCCGGTGTCAAACATTGTAACGGTTCCTAAGAAGACTCTCTTCATGAACCTAGAATTCAAAGGTGATGTTGCAGCGGAAATTCTCAGAAACCGCCTTTCAAAATGTCTGAAGACATTTCCAACAGCCCTTCTACGTATCACATTCTCCTGCAGACAGTTAATCCAGTCTAACGATAAGGACAAGATACCGCTTTTGGCCACCGCAATGTGTATTTATCAATTTACTTGCTCGTGTGGAGCAAAGTATATTGGCCGTACGCAACGTCAAGTCCAAAAACGTATTCTGGAACACTGCCCAGCTTGGTTATCCAGAGGAGAAAAGAAGAATAGCAACAGCTCGATCCTCGAACACCTTGTCATCTCTGGACATCGAGCACCCCCACATGAATGCTTCACAGTGCTACACAGAGTCCCTCAATATCGTACAAAGGGACTTCGCATACGCCATCTGTACATAGCTGAAGCATTAGCTATTCGAGATCTGAAACCGGACCTCTGCATACAAAAGCGATACATACATTCTCTTGCCTTACCATGGCCAGAGTAAAGTTCTTACCACAATTTTGCTTCTTTCCTTTATTATGTAAGTTCACTATTATTATTTTATTTTATTAATACTTTTATTATCATTATTATTCCCATCATCCACATTTTATTACCACTCTATTACTGTTTATTAATAACATTGTTTTTCATACATATTTTATACAAAAACACTTTATAGCCTTTCCACTAGTTCCTGTCCATTTTACACGAGATTATTGATTATTCACTATCTCACACTTATTACGTCATGCCAACTTCTGTCTCCTTTCTAACTTACAATTAGTCATCCCTTCTTACACCTTACATTATGTAATACAATTTTCCAAGGACAAAATTTACCAGTATCTGATTGGTCTAAAGATTTCTTTGTTAACTATAATTACGATTGTACAGCTCATGAAAATGAATCGTCGAAAAGAAAATTTTCTTCGCTGTTTGTGCTTTTTTCTTATGACTCAATATGGGAATATTTCGTTCATTTCATAGGTTTGTTTCTCCTAAGCATCGCTCAGTCTACGCATGATTATTGAACCTAGAACTCTAGTTAATACATGAGTCAAACTCATCCCCTCCCACTATGATTATCACAGGACATGTCTCCATTTTTACAAACCGGAATAATCAGTGATTTACACCAATCTAACGGGACTATCTCTGATTCCTACACATTACCTAATACCTTAGTTAACCCAAATAATATTGCATCACCACCACCCTCTGGAGTCATTTAATCAGATCCCAGTGTTTTGCTTGGTTTCATATTACACCCCCAGTTACAGCCAAAGGATCAATGTCGACATCCTGAGATGCTAGAGTTCTAGCAAGTGAGGCCTGTCGTCCTATTTGGCAAAGGATCCTGACATTGGATGCTTCAATGTGAAGTTGGCAGTGCGGTTTGAAGAGAATGTCAGTAGTACTTCTCCGATTCTGGTAGCAGTATAGAAGGATTGTTGTTTGCCGTCACTCCTGTTCACCAGCAGTCCAACTTCATCTTCAGGCCCCCAAACTAACGTAAGTAACTTACACTAATCTAACTGCTACCCAAATGATCTTTTGGCATGTTACGACCAGAAGGAACATTCGTACCACAGTGTAGCTCGTTGGGTCATTGCCTCACCACCACCACCACGTCAAATTAGAAGCCCAATGATCGACTGCCTCATACACTGACATAACAATATCACTAGGAAGTTTCTTTCGTGTAACATCCAATTCAGGCTGAACGTTACACACATTCGGTCAATTGAATTGAAATCCCATCTCCTGTGATTTTGAATTCCTATCATCTAAAATATCACAAGTGAATAATATCCATCCTCACATTCAACTTGACGACTTCATGAATCGATATCATGATCCAGTCAGTCACCTTCAACCTAGCCGCATTTTAGCCAAGTTCCCCCCCCCCCCATACAGGCAGTGTCTTTCAATATGCATAAAAAAGAAGTGTCTATTACAGCAAGATTATCAGTAGCCAGTAACTATGCATATACCCTAACCAAATCATTTACTAGCTTGATGGTAATATACTACTAACTATTTATGAGTAGTTTGAAACAATTCACGTCAAACAGTATTCTATACTAGCCGGAGAGAAGTGACTTAAACACCGGACAGCCGGATCTCTCGTTTGGGAGTCGAGCTCACTGGCAGTAGTGGTGTACCTAGTTTGACTCAAACCACCCCTGCTAACTGAATCTACACAGACATCAACTAGAAATTTGAAAGCAAAAGAACACAAATTCAAAATAAAAAGCAATAATTTAATAAATAAAAGACGCTAAAATTATTGCTGTTATTATTATCATCGGTAGTAGTATCATAACCCAATCAGTCTATATTAAACAGCACACAAGAAATAAGATTCAATTATCAGCGTGTCAATAACTCTTTCTTCTCCTTTTTTCTCATAGATGCGCATTACTTTTTTTCAAAACCATCGATGCATAGATAAAGTAATTAAGGGTAACAGTAATAATAATAATGGTCACAATAGTACTGTGTGTTCATTAGCGCTTTCAATATACACTTGAGTTCTACTGAATGGCATTTTTTTTCAAGAGGAACTTGTTTTATGCAATGACTTTGACGAGTCAACCACACTACTTTCCACTACAACATCGCATATTTCACTATCATTATCTGTTGAATGATGATCCTTTTGGTGACTGATGTTGTCGTCTTCATTTGAACAGCTACTGGTATCGTGTGCACGTTTCTGGCCTGACTGAGAGGAAGTGACTGTAGGAGGAGGAGGAGGAGGAGCAGGAGGAGAAGTAATTATTCTACAAGAAGCAGGCTGCGACACATCTTCTGTAAGACGACGATGAGGTGGTGATAAGGCAGCAGGAGTGTCAACAACAGGGGAAGATTCAACAGTCGTCGTCGTCGTGCTTACAGAAATCGTCGACGATGATGTTGATGAGGAGGAGGAGGAAGACAAAGGCGAGGAGGTTGAATAAGAAGGCAACGTTTGGGAGGAAGTAGTTGACTGTACAATAGATGATGGATCACTTGTTGTTGTATTATTTTCGTCATGATGTTTCAAGTGTTTCTGCTGACTTTTCAATAATTTTAATTGTTTACGATATTTATGTACATAATGTTCCCAATTACTATGATTTAATTTAGTGAAATCATTCTCCTGTTGAGCGATTAATTCTAAGTAATCAATTAAATGAAGTAATTCGCGGTCACGTGAACAGTTCACGTGGGCGTCACGATATGAACGGATCTGGACGAAAA
Organism: Trichobilharzia szidati; assembly: GCA_944472155.2. Classification (NCBI taxonomy): domain Eukaryota; kingdom Metazoa; phylum Platyhelminthes; class Trematoda; order Strigeidida; family Schistosomatidae; genus Trichobilharzia; species Trichobilharzia szidati. Next base: position 117,486,353 of record OX235274.1, on the reverse strand, counting down.
AGAAAAGTATAAAGTAAAGCAACAGAAGCACTTGTAAGAGTACTATTCACGAAAATTACATAAATCTCTATATGCGTAGTGTACATCATCTAATAATAATATTCATTTCTTGAGTCCCGAGTGGGACATAAGGTCAGATAGTGGCAAATCTCTCGTCTACTCGGTTCTCTCTCATTACTTCCAACCGGCTCCAAAACTACCAACAAACCATCATTTCCTTTTCACATGATCTCATCCGTGTCACCCCTCGGACACCCAACCTGTCGCTTCCCATTCGTAGTTTACGGCCTGTATGTAACGTTATTTGAAGATCTCCACGACGTATGGCTAATCCATCTCCATTTTTATGCACATATTTGTTTCTTATTGCATATCCTTTCAGTATCAAGTGAAGCACTCTCTCATTAAACGACTTTCGCCAGCCAAAATGCTGATCAGACAAAGACTACAGACCCAGGAAATTGATAAACGATGAAGGTATACCGGCTAAATGACTATTTTGGCGACGAAATCTCAACGAATAATACAAAATGATAGTTTTTATATTCCCAAATAGTACTGCCTATGGGACCAAAATATACGTAACGACAAGTAGTTCTATGTCCCTGAGATATGGTACCTACAATTGGAAATTATATGGATTATCCTAACATTTATTGAATATCAAGGCATCACACAGTGATTTATAGTGAAGTAAGATGTAAGATGCTGTTTAGTGTATCCCTTCTACCAGTTATGAAGTTTTAATGACTGAAGTGATCGGGATGCATGAAATCCCGACCGATAGCAGTTACCTTGATGTGGTGGTCGGACATGCATATCGCAATAGCCCAACAGGCCACACTGGCTGGAACTAATGTTCCTGCAGGTCCTACCACGCCAAGAAGATTGTTAGGATAGCGATGAGCCTAAAACCAGTTACCGGCATAGTGTAAGCTGGGAAGTCTGTGAGCAAAGTAGTACTGCTGGGGAACAAGAATGCAATAGCAGTAAAGCGTTTCCCTCAGATGACCAGCCTGTCAGCTAGGCTATCTCTCCACTCTGGAGAGGCGTTAGAAAAGATCGACCCCGAAAATTGTACATCCCAACTTACCCAATTGTGGTCCGCAAACGGCGGTAAGTCATTATAATATGGAACCAAACCTAAAAGCCAGTTCAAACAGGCTGTGTGTAACCGGTCTCAAACAGATGTCCTTTGGGCTCTGCGGTCACGTAGCGCTAATTCTTATTCTGTTTCAGGTACCCGAAGAAAAAAATCAACTCCCATGATGTGTTAAGCCTGGAAGTAACAACTACTCACTTCCAAAAGCACACGAAGCTCTCTTGATCATCATTCTCCTTTAACTACGTCACCCTCATCATCTTGTCCTTCTACTACTGCTAACACTACTCTACAAACTAGCCAGTCATCTTCCTTTCACTCTGTGACCATAAATAGAGAAGAGAGCCAGAAAAATACCCCTGAAAGTCTCTTAAAGTCGCCAACTTAATGTTGGAGCATCTAACGTCAAAACCCTCTGTCAAATCGGACAACAAGTATCACCAGGCAGAACTCCAACATCTCGAGTCATGGATGTATGCTATGTTTCGGAGAAACGTATACAAGACCCGAGTATGCTTACTCACTTAACCCCGCCTGGCCAATAAGATGAATCTGCGAGACTCACCTTACGGGCGTCAGGAGATTTCTTAGCTAGTTCGCGAGGACTAGCATCCAGTGTTAGGGCAGAAAAATCACTCCTTGACTGGATCCCGGTAGATAGCCATATGTGTGCTGCCTGTCCGAACGGGTCTATTAGGAGGAGGAACGGTGTTGCCCGTCGTTATCTTTCCATAGTCTCCCCTAACGCCCCAACCGACTGTAGTTCGAACGAATTAAAGAATGATTTCTACCAGAAAGTGTCTAGTTTGTTGCAAAAAAACAAGACGCTCATATATAATTGTTTTAGCAAGTAACTTCCATGTCCAACCAGGGAAGTCAGGCCAGGCTGAGAAGCATATTGGTGGTACCTACAGAGTTCCCTAATGACGAACCGACAACGCTGATCACCTTCTACAGTTCTTTTCAGATAATCATCCGTTCCTAGTCGGTACTAACTTCAGGCACAAAGAGACATTACCTAACCTAGAGACCGCCATCACCAAAGATTGCTTTCTCCTCAAGGTGTTCAGAAGACTATGCATTTTGTCAAAGTCTTCATCTAGGAGGGAGGACTATATTATCTGCATATTCTAAATCAATAAGTTTATTACCTGGTAACAAGTCAATCTCCAAGTAGTTGAAGTCAGTCCATCTATGACGAAATTAAACAGAAGTTATGGGGATAGTGGGCATCCCTGATGGACATCACTTCAGATGACAAATCTACGTAGGCTCTCACTTGACTTCATGAGGTCGAGTACAGTGCCTTAATCAGTGAGGTGTATTTTCTTGGTATTCCCTTCTCAGCCAAACATCACCATAGTACCTCTCGATCGAAGGAATCGAATTCCGCTTCCAGGTTGAGAAATATGATGGTTGTTGGACGCCGGCAAGTATGCCTATGCTCCGGAATCTGTTGAAGCTTGAAGACATGATCAATACACCCTCTTCCTGGTTTAAAGCCTGTCTGGTTCTCTCTTGTTTGTTATAATAATAGTCAACAGGACGATCTTGCAACTATGAAGCGAATGATACACCCACCTAAGCTACGTCACTCAACCCTGTAGTCACAGTGGTTACCACCGATCTATTAGGGTCAACGATTAACTTCTTGTAGGACTATAATGCTTATATTGATTAGTCACTAGGGTGGGGCGGGGAGGTACTTAGTGACGGAATTCAGTCAGTATCAACATTAAAGACCACGCACATGACGCTGGTTTCCCCCCACTCCAGTGAAAACCAATACAAACTTCATTATTATTTTATGAATGCTTCTATATTATTATTTTTTAATTGTGATATAAACGAAGAAAACTCACTCTTAATCCACTCTGAGGATTCATAATAAAATTTCGACGAACATCATCGAACATAATTGTATTATGTGGTCCCCACTGAGGATGATTTTTCCAAATAACTGCTAATGGTTTAACCTAACAAGTTAAGCAAAAAACATATATGCACATGAAGATTTTTACTTAAAAGTGTATTACGTTTAAAATATTTAAAAGTTTTTGAACACTATATATATATATATATATATATATATATATATGTATATATAGCCTCCAAAGCCTCAGGATGGTCGGGGGTAGGTGCCTTGCGCTGCGGCTTGGCCACCCCTTCGCACACCTCTTGAAATGCTCCCATATGACCGGGCGTCTTACATAGCCTCTCCTGAGGAAGTCCTACTCACTGCCTTCACGTAGCGGAGGTGTTTTTCACCAAAGTGAGAGGGCGAAAGCGGATGCCCGGCGCTCTTCACCGGGTTGACTGTCCATTGGATGACAGTCTAGGGGAGATGGCTAAACCCTGATTCCAAACCTCCAACGACTGGCGTATGAAGCTCACTGGAGCTCACCGGCAGACGTATGGACAAAGGGCTTGTTGGATGTCCTGGATGTCTGGCCCCATTCAAAAAGGCGTATGAACCGAACTCTGGTCACCGGCTGCCAATGGATAGTGGACTCCCTACTCCACTCCTACTGCCTTGTAGGTCACACTTGGTTGTGTAAAGGCTAGAGCTGCACTCTCAAACAAAAGGCCGAGCGATTCTAGGGACATCACTCGTACCAAATTCCCATGAAACTTCATGAACTCTCTTACAAACTCTCCAACGAAAAAGTGCGTCGTCGTTGCTACAACACCAACCAAATTCCAGTACTGGTCCAACAACGTCGCCTTCGGTGGTTTGGCCATGTTCTGCGCCGACCAGATGACGATCTGGTCAAATCAGTTCTAAATCCCTCGCCATTACCATCTTGGCGATGTCGCACGGGTGGACAGCTGAAAAAATGGCTTGGTACAGTCAAGGCTGATATGGAGTGCCTGGGGCTACAAACCGTCTACGAACTCCGTCTGTGGAACAAGAATTGGATAACCCTGTCGCAAAACCTTGCATCAGATCACCGCGCCTGGGCGGCGATGATTCGAGATGTTCATGAAGCCGGCTCATCCTCCCGTAGGAGATAGCCGAAGTAAAGTAAGTAAGTAAGTGGATGCGTACTGCCGATGATTCCCAAACTAGGATGAAACAACTGTCCAGTACTCCCCTGGTTTTCAATGGTTCTCTAACTGATATTAATCCGTGATCAACTCGTAAAAACTATACATATATATACATGTGGTCCTGGATGCTACCTTCATGTCTTTTGCGGTCTTACAAGTCTGCTGAGATACGAACACGCTTGTTGAACAGACTTGTACAAGACCCGAAAATGACGTTGAAAGATATTGGAGAAGAATATCAGCGATTAACCACTCTGCACAAAGATACCACCTTGATCCAGTCAGGCAGCCACAATTTAAAGGAAATAAATGCGATGCAGCACTTTTTCATCCTTGTTACTGATAGAATTATTACTATCATTATTATTACGACTAATTGCACACTTTATATGCACAAACTTATTGTCCTATTGACAAAACACAGTGATTGGTTTACATTTGAATAATTATTTGTAAAGTGATGTGTATTAGAGTTAAGCCTGATGAGACCTAACTGAAAACTACTGTTCGCTTTAATGTGTTTTTCCAAAGTTCCCTACAGGATTATTTAATATTTAGAATACGACAAATAATACTTCCACAGCACAGGAAAATTATTCATTTCTATTTTGTGTGACTTAGAATTAGAATTGTATGCTTATGTTTAAACTGCATTACATTATCAAATTGTACTTTATGAAGTAAGACCTTTATTAAACGGGATTCATTGATGAAGCTTGATAAAGGACAGTTGGAAAAGTGACAAAATGAATGGCATGAAATTACTCATACACACAATTTAATAGGCTTTGAATCACTCATACTGTTTGAAAGTTTAAGATGTTACCCATCAGGTTGTTCAAAGTGACATAAACAGGAGAAAAATTAAGCATACGGGTCAATGACTTTTACTGATATTTTGATTTGCTGCCGAGTGTTCCATTGGGCTGAAATGACTAGTCTGTATGGTTATATGGACTCCTATAGCAGGCACAGATTTCATGGTATTTCCCATGTGGCAACTAGAAGTGGGATTAAGAATGAGCACTTCTTTCTACGCCAGATTTGGCACCTGGGTGCATCCGCTTCATCTACGTAGCCGAGAGTAGTATATTTTGGTGTTTAAAGTGAGAACATTGTTGCTTACTGAACATAGGTTAGTCCTATTGACGAGGCAAAAGTAGAAATGTACTTTCTGGATTTCAACGTAAGCTACTAAACGCAAACCAATTAACTTGAAATTCAGTAACTCAGATCAGTAAGCCATAAACCTGCATAGGATATGACTACAAAATTATAAGCTGCACAATTTCACATGGTGATTAAACTATTAAACGACTTCTTAGAATAAATAAAACATCAGTTATGACACCTATGTTGGGAGCTAACTAAATGAACTTGACAAACGAACCAGTTTTAACCAGTCCCCATTCACTTATAGGAGATATTTGAAAATTTTACAAAAATCATAAAGTAATATTTTTACTTACTTCCTTGATACCACGTTCACTAAAGTTGACGCTAATCATATCCGATGAGTCAAGCAGTAAAGCTATTTGAAATAATCTGCCAGTTGCAATCCACTCATCTGAAGTCAGTACACTACTACTAACTGTTGAACTAGAACTATCAACTTGACTAGTTCGATGTTGAAATGTTTTAGCTATATGCATAGGAATAATACCCAATTGACTTAATTTCGCTAGGATCCATGTCATACTTGTAGCAGACCATATTGCAATATCATAATGTGCATAGGCACGTGTTAAAAACTCCATCAAATACGGTCGAGCTAATTGATGTGCTGATTCAGCTGGTGTTAGGTGATCTATCGGGATAAAAAGGGGAGAAAATTAGCACTAAATATATGTGGCGTGTAGTTTTGATAATAAACATGAATTTATCGAGTTATAAAGCATATTTTGATAAGCCATAACAGATGTTTTAGTATGGACAGAAGAGCCACACGGAGTTATAATTGTAATAACGAAAACTGAAATCTCAGGACGACCTTTACTACCTTCAAAAATATATCCGTGGCCTAACATCAAAATTCTAATATGGTCATTTAGTTTACTCCCTTTGAAACTCAAAAGTAACTCTGAAGCAAGCAGTCTGACATGTCATACAAGATAACAATCCAGTGAGGTTGTATTTTATCATTATATGAAGGATTAACATCACTATTAGCACATCGAGCTTCCCTCTCGCAGAAAGTTGATCAGCGCCTACATATAGTCTCCAAAGAATTTTTATATGGAACGGGAACTGAATATAGCTGAACTACTGCTTTTATCAAAGAATACAAGTGAAAAACGTAATTTCAAAATTGCCATGTGGACCATTTGCGTATTCAACTGACTGACTATGCATAAATCTACCTCAAAGTGACACGCTTATGATCCCGGTTAGTAAGTAGTTATTAAATCACCGTAAGGTACTGAAAGCTCAAAATACAAAACCAACACATGAATAAACCATTCAGGCTAAATCGAAACGCCCATTGAGTGTTTCCACAAGTCTCTCTCTGAAGCAATTTGAAGAACGACCAGTAAAATATCATTATAAAAAAAAGACTCACCGAAAATTGTATAATCGATATCCAGAACCAGTAGATTTTTACCAGCTCTAAATTCAGCTAATTTACGAGGACGATAAGCTTTACAGCGTTTCTCAACTTTCTCAATATTCTCTGGACTAAAAATTTACCTCGAATTCGATGAACTCACACATCGCATAAGTCTAAGTCTTCTTCTTTATAATCGAAGTCATCGACAACCTCAGGGCTATCTTTGGCACTGTTAACCTTCAGCTGATACCACATTTAGTTTGTAAAATAAGAATTTACGATTGCTTCCTGAGTTGATCCAATTAACATTAATTTCGTATTGGCCTTGATTACAAGACATGACAATTTTGTCGAGTCTGTTACCGGTTCATCTACGAAATTAAAAAATATTAGAAGCGAATAAAGACACACTGTTTGTTGTACGGAGGCCTAAGATTTTCTGATTTTCCGGCAGAATGTTGGTTATTTTATACACTTCATTTTTAAGATCAGACACACTATGATCACCGGACAAAGAATCGACCTGTAGTGGTTGACCATTATGTTTCAACTGCAGCAAAATCCTATCTCCGCTTTCCGACATTCAAATGTGGCACATCTTGTCAAGGTCATTGGTGTTATGTTCAATATATCATCAAGTGGAATGACACACCAGCTTTTCTAAGTAACTGTGATGGCTCATTGTTCGCATTATTCCCTGGGATTTTCAATTTAGTTTAAATGCATACTAACTTGCAGCATAAACAATGGAAGTTCTCGACTCAAAAGTTTGACATATGATTGACTTGAAAGATATAACCTACTTTTGGGTGATCTATAGACTTTAGTCCAAGACGTTCAGTGACGTGAATATAGTGAGCTCATAGCTTCAACCTTCTCACTATTTGCGTTTAGTAATGTTAAAGAGTGACGTCGCAATAAATGTCAGATTCCAGGAGTAGAACGAACTGCAACCGTCGCCGTTGTGAAGAAAACCCATTCATGGTTACTATAATCACATTTGTAATCTATTAACTTTGTCCGATAACTTTTGGTAATGAAGACTTGGAAATCGTTTGATTGTTTCAGCTTCTGGTTTATTTAAGTATACATTTTTGCATTATATCAACTCTTTGTCACCTTGCACCTATCAATGTAGCAGGATTGGATTCAGTGCATTTAGGCTACGAAAGAAACTCACTAACACTCAGACACTGCAATGAAATCCTGTATTTCATGTATTGCAACTTCTGTCGGTTCGCGATATTATTCCGTCACCATCCAATATCATCAGCAAATATCTCTCACCACAATCGACTTCATGTAAATTGTAGTTTGATCATATCATTGGGAACAGAACTATAGCCTCACATCTATAGGCAAGAATTCATTGGCCATCTAGTGACCTCCCGAACTACCTCATCTGTCAAAAGTCAGCTGTCCATTAGCCACAATAAATTTAAATTTTCTCAGTCACATTTTCGGATATAAATGACAGTCAACTGCCGGCCAGTAAAATGATGTACTGGTGAATTATGGTTCTGTATCCTGATGTAACTTCGAGCCAAGTTCCTCTGAATACAATAATTTCCTAGGGACAGTGATTGCTCGGTCATACTGATAGACATAGAATGACCAGTATTAACCCAGTTTCATATATCATCAGATAACCACTTGGTTGCAGTAATACAATCAAATTAACGGTCACAACAGATCGGAAAAACTTTATAAGTTAGAAAACATGAAATACCGCATTCCAATGCAGTGGCTGAGTGTTAGTGAGTTTCCTTCGTAGCCTAAATGCATTGAATCCAATCCTGCCACAATGACAGATGTACTCTGCCAAAGGGTTTAGACTAGATCAAAACGGTAGTTCAGTGCCTCCTGGTTTTGAATAATTTTCAAAATTAAATCCGATGACAGCGAAGTCTCCATTGTACAGTGGTACAACTAACAGTAGGGTGGACGTAACACATGCATCGACCACATCTAAATACACCTTGCGTTTCTATCGATCCCCTCTATTTCTTTCAGAAATTCTCGTTGTCACACAACCGTATAAAAAGCGTTATTCAACAGATTCTCATCCTTCACACACTCTAAAGGTAATTTACATTCAACTGAAGCTCTGATTATGCCTATCGTGTACGTTTAATATGAGGCAATATGTTTCTGCTTCATGGCTCAATAAGATTTTATCTTAATTTTATAACTCATTGTAATCTTCGTAAATGTCAAACGTCTCTTCTATCCATGGTTGGCATTTTAAACTAGTTGCCAAACAAATTCTTTTCATTTGCCCAATGCTATCGTCCACAATCCACAATGAGGTGCAGTTAGTCATTTCTAAATGGGGTCATCTGGGTAAGGTGATACTATAGTCGAGTTTCCATTCACCCAGCCTCCGGAAACACTGCTTTTCTTGGTTTTTACTGCAAATCTGAATTACTAGTCTTCTAGCAAAGCCCCAAAGAGAAGATAAACCATTGATTTCTTGGATTTTTCATTGAATGTCACTTACACCTCAATTTGCATTTGCAGGATTAAGCTCAACTAAAATGGTGAGTACTAGGTTATGTCATGAAAATTGCCTCCGTGCATAAAACAGGTGATACAAGATGGATGATATCTGCATTTGATTCAACATAAGGTTTCTATGAAGAAACAAATCACTACTAAAAGTGACCTAAACAACTATTGTAATTATACCGACAATAACAACGCTCACAAATGCAAGTGAACTATAAGTAGGTTATCCCAGCCCACTTTCGGAGTCACTATATGTGTTAGCCTGATCTAGTATTTCAGCCCAAACTCTCAGTTGGGACAGTTGTAGGGCAGTAAACATCTTTAGTATTTCCATCGCTGGGCCTAATTGTATAGGTAAAGGACTAGTCACTGCTGATTTGATGAATGCTGGCCGTTCCTATTGTCTCTACCACCCTAAAAAATCAACATCAAGCCTGCAATGTTGGCTTTTTGAGCTCTTTGTGCTGAACGGGAACGTGAGAGTATCCAGGGGGTTGTTGTCTCCAGCTAAAATGATTCTGTCCTCATTGTTGCACGAAGGCAGTTACACCATCTTAAAATCTATTGTTTGTATTTCAGGGACTATGATATGTTACCTGACTGTTGAAAGCAATCAAAGGAGTTTCGCAGGTCTTTTACAAATTGATTCCCCTTCATCCTTCGCTTCCTTCAGTGCTGCTTTAAGCTGATGGAGGAACCTTTCTATAAGCTATGAAAGGAGCAAGCGTGTACTATATCGTGCATTCGCTTTATTCGATCTATTTGTACTGCTTTTCGAGCAAATGACACTCCAGTAGAGAACCTTACTTTGTGTTCATAAAACCTGACACAGTGAAGTTAGAAATCTCATTCGGGAAGTGTTCTTTACAGTGCCCTCATACCCACATCAATTAAGGGACTGATTGCTAGCCATCTTGATAAGCCATTGAACTTTGGAATTCCTGTACCAATGTTAACGTTTGTGCGGTGGAATCTAACAGCTGGATTTTCAAATATATAAGTAGATGGGACTATATGCCTTTGCGATTTTTACCCTTGGCCTGCTAAGCAATCTCCATTTTTGTAACTTATCTCTTAACCCATGACTGGCTCATCAACTCTGCGTTGCGTGACTGTCGCACGCATGAGAATTACCATGTATCTAACAGGAAACTGATCTCCACAATGATAGTGACATGAAGGTAAGTGGTTCAAATTTTGATGTATCACAGATGGCAGATAGAATTCTAATGATCACTCAACTTATGGAGAGCAGAGATTTATCTGGATTTTTGTTTAGGCGTTTTAAATCCTCATCTTCATACAAATTTGTTAAGTGGGAGCAGTTCATGCCCTAGTGAAGCATTTATATGAATACTAATACAATATCTGCAAACCATTTTTCTAACTTTTAGCATACTATATGTCAGAAGCAAACTTGGGAATAGTTTTAAGAGGATGAATGTTTTCTCTAAATCATTTGCTCTTATTTGTGTGAATAGCAAAGTTAGGAGACTACTGTGGGTGCATAAAGCTAATACAGTCGTTTCAGACATGCGAATGTTATGCCGCTATGTATGCCGTCCATTAACAGTAAGAAGAGTAGTTTAGGGGTTTCAGAAAGAATTGCAATGACTTCTACTGATCCTTTACCATTTTTTGAAACTAAAAACAGACAACATCTGAGCACTCACACTTGCTTTGAATAAGTATGTCGTTTCATCATGTATTTACGTGAATCCTTCTAGCTGCTATGTGGATTCTGTGACCAATTGAAAAGGACCAGAACGTTATCGTAAACAATTTATTAGTGGCTTTGTCGTTGTAGTACAGTCAGGTACAAATGGACAATCAACATTTGCCAATCCAGGGGATCTTCCTTATACCGGCAAGAGTCACGAAAAGTATAATGCATGTTGAATAACAGTTTGTCAAACTTTGCTAGGATACCCAAGTTGTCACCTAAGACTCCTGAAGATTTCCGTCCAAACATACATTTCTTAGTATTAATGACTGATTCACTCCTGAGTTGTGTGTAATCAAATATGTCTCAATATCTGCTCGATAACTGCACCTGGTCTTCCAGCTGGTTCTTTGCACAGAAAAGAACGGTCAAGAGTGTGGCCAGCTGTCCAACCCCATGAAATTAACCCAGTCACCACACAAAACCCAAAAACACACAGAAAGCATATAAAACTTGTTCTTCGATGTAAATCGCGGGACAAATGATAAGTATTCTTCTGATGAAACCACAATCAAGCATACAGGCATGAAATTTCCACATGATGTCTGAGGCTTGCAGGGCTGTTCAGGTCTCAGAAGAGATGAGAAGGTTTGGTATAAAAGTGTCGGGAAACTATGGGATCGAATGGAGTGAAAGTGGAGTCCCCAAATTGTTAATTACAGAGTTGGCGACGTACTTCTATCGCCCATACAATAACCAAGAGTACATTGACGTAGTGTCCATCACACTTTCATCAACATGGTGGTGGTCACAAATGTGAATTTAATTTAATTTTCAATTTTTGATTACAGCTTGATGCCATACCGTATTTTCAGTACAAGTATTGAGTTTTCAGCAAGGATATCGGTAGCCTAGATTTTGCAGACCGACCATAGATATCGGGTGTGCGTCGGTAAGGGATCGAACCTCAGACCATGCGCATGGTCGGCGAGAGTCCTAACCACTGTGCCACCGACGCACTCCACTCTGTAGGACCACAGTATGCATTTTGATGGCTCGAGATTAAAATGTGAGCTTAGACCCTAATCTTGAAAATAGTAGTTGTTCAGATACAAATAACATACGATGCGTCTACCTCTAACACCCGCCAATTCTCTCAGTTTCTTGTCAAGGTGTGATCCTGTGAGCCCAACAAAGATTATTGGGACAGCCTATAGGTCAGCATGCCCTGTACATTCCACTTTTTCATACCTTCGAAGCCATTTCTGACTTTGCTATCATTTATATACTTCGCAATAATTTTTACCTGTACACTATTATACCGTGTAACATCTTAACTATCTAAGGTTTTAATGGAGCTGAAACTTACTCTTTCAATTTGTATCCCATGCTCCCTTAAAGTCTGGTTGTGCTGGGGTGAAGATTAGAAAGACATTTTTCATCGAGAACATCACAGTTTTGATAGTTAGACCCATTTGGTTAGCAGTATACATTGCAACGTACGTTATCGTTCTAAGGATGACATAGCTCCTTCCCATTTTTATTTTTATTTTGTGTTTTCAGTGACATCTGTTATCCAATATCGTTTTTGGGAGCTTGTGTAGAGCAACTTGGTTTCTCTATGCTGGCTTTGTTGGTTGTGAGGTTAAGGTTCCTGGTCTTCGGTAAACTTCTGCGTAGTTCGTCCCGCCACTCGACTGCCGTAGCTTTGGTTGACTCCAAAAGGAGTGGTGCTGGGATTAATATGTTGTTTGTAGCATGTGATGAGTTAAGACTTTGTTGCTTCTTTGAATAGAGTTGACCCTTTCACCCGTTAGTCCTCCGGTGTCGTCGACAAAACAGAAGATATAATAATAACAGATATAATTAGTTTAGGTTATTCAGACTAAAAGACAGAAAAAGAAATAAAGAAAACGTAAAACAGACAGTTCATTAAATTTGAAGTTGATATATATATATATATAATACCAATAATAATAAGTGTAAGTGTAGTAGTTGGGTGGTCTGGAGAGTAGGACAAGGGAGGCTGTAAAGAAGTAAAACAGCGAGAGTAGATGTCCACACATTAGTGGTGTATGGGATTTTAAGGGGATAGGACATTTGGAAGCAGTCCTTGTTCCGCTGCATGATTGTCAAGCCTTTGTTTAAAGCTGTCTACGGATGATGCCATAGCTACATCTGCCAGTAAGGAGTTCCAGGAACGAAAAACACGCAGTGAAAAGAAGTTGGAGCGCACCCGAATCTTTACCCTCTTGTGAGCTATCCTTCTGGGATTTCCACGATCAAACCCATACCTATTTAGTGGTAGAAACCCTTTGTTCGGGAGATTCTGGTCATTCAATATCTTACAGGCAGTAATCAAGTCCCCCTTAAGCCGATGGTAGCTAAGTGTGAATAGGCCTAATTCATTTAGCCGTTCATCACACGGTTCATTTCGGAGACCCATCACTCCTTTTGTCTTCCGTCTTGGGACTCTTCCCAAAAGATTTGCGTATCTTCTGAGCAGTGGGGGTGCAATAATATTGTGCACTTCAACGTATGGTCTGACGTATGTTTTGTACATCCTAAGAAAGAGCTCAGGAGTGAGTGCACCTAACTGTCTATGTGTAAAGTGTGTGACCGCATATGCCCTCGCTACTTCCCCCGTATAATCCACGCTTTTGTCCATATTTTCCGTCAGAACTAGACCTAAGTCACGCACAGAAGTTGTGCAGGACAAGCTTTTGTTGCACAGGGTGTAACTTGCATTCCACAGCCTACAGTTGTGTAGTTTCCCTACTCTGCACTTTTTCAGATTGAAAGTTACACCACTGACTACCACCCAGTCTTCCGGAAGATTCAGGCCTGTCTGCAGCCTACTTGAGTCTCCCGAACACTTTATTGCTCTCCATATATTTACATCATCAGCGTAAAGAAGAGTCGAACAGTTTAGATGGCATGGTAGGTTATTGACAAAAACCAAAAACATCAGTGGTGCTAGGACAGAACCCTGCGACAATTCTGGTGACGAGCTTTGTTAAGATGACCGAACTCGATTGACCTTAGTGTAGAATTTCCTTCCAGTTACGTAGTCCTTCAACCATGACAGAAGCGTCTCACCTATGCCAGCCTGACTTATTTTGTGTAGGAGAAGGTCATGGGGAACTGTGTCAAATGCCTTCTCAAAGTCTAGTAAGATCACATGGATTGGAATACCCATATCCCACCATGATGTCCAATCGTCCAAAGCTGATAATAGGTTTGTTACACAGGATCTGCCTCTCCTGAAACCATGTTGAGCTTCATGCAGTCTGTTAGTCTTATCGAGGTGCTCCTTGATGTGATCATCAATTTATACTCTCCAGTACCTTTGATACCACTGGGAGTAACGCTACTATCTTCACTTGTGTTTTATTCCAGTTTAAAGTTTCTTAGAACGTCTAGTTCTCCCTAAACTGGTTTCCAACCGCGCGAAGAAATAGCATTTAGTTAAATGATGGTTGTTCATCGGGTGACTAAAACCACTCGCATTCACATTGCCCTGTCGTGATTGCTTGCATTACAACTCAGCTATTGAAACAGTACTGATTTATTGATATTTTCCGATTGTAATTTTATATCGTGTTTGATCGTTCCTGTAAAAATGCCATGCGTTTTATGTAAACTTACCTGTTTATAAGAAATGTGAATTATTATTAACAGCATTGTAGTCTATTATGTAGAGGGTGTTGTGCTGCTATATTCTGACTAAAGTATCGTACACGTATATCTTAGTACTTCTTCGCGTTTATAATTGTGTGCTAACGTTGTGATTACTCGACGTCCACAACGTAATTCAAAAGGCACTTGCGAAGTTGTAGTGACCCATTTTATTACTCATAATCGTACTATACTTTCATTGTGTAATTGTACTTTGATTTGTTTATTACTCTTAATCTTCCATGTTAACAATTGATACCTTTTGTACTCGCTCGAATTTTTTGAATTTTGATTGCTGCAATAATACACTATCGTATTCCTTCGCAAGTGCCTTTTGAATTACGTTGTGGACGTCGAGTAATCACAACGTTAGCACACAATTATAAACGCGAAGAAGTACTAAGATATACGTGTACGCTGGTGTAGTCAAAATATAGCAACTCAACAAAGTAATAAGATAGTGTATTATTGCAGCAATCAAAATTCAAAAATCGAGCGAGTACAAAAGTATCAATTGTTAACACGCAATCTTTGGAGTGATAAAGAAATCAAAGTTCAATTACATAGTGAAAGTATACTGCGATGATGAGTAATAAAATGGGTCACTACAAAGAGATTTGACTGAAAATGGAAGTAAACCTATGGTTATACAATACCACACACCTACAAACAGCGCAAACAACTGGTATAGGTTATGGATAACATCCAATCCAGATGACGACATCAGAATTATTATGGGTGATGTGAATCCTAGTCATTATGGAAGCAGACACCTCAGAAACAGAACCGAAGAAGGGTCGAGAGGCGCCCAGTGAGTGGAAACAGTGAACTGTTTATGGACTTCTTTATCTTCAATTACTTGGTGTTTGGATACAGAGTATTTAGGCACAGGGACAAGGCACGGCATGTGCCTTGTTAGTTAGAAACACCGAAAGTCAAAGAGACTTCATCACAATCTAATGAAAATGGGGACGCCTTCTACCGGACACAAGATCAAGAAATGGAGCATAAGCAGGTTCAGACCAATATCTAGAGGGAGGAATGTTCAAAATCGAGCTGAAAGGCTTCACAAAGGCTGAAGGTAAGCCAGAATTCATGTTCGACATCTAGCAACTGAAGAATGCAGATAAAAAGGTAATCTACACTGCAGTCATTATGGAAAAATTGCAGGCATTAAACAGCATCATTGAGGACAGTTGTATGAAACAATGCTGGAATTCTCTGGAAATGACATTAAAGAAAACATGTGTAGATATCTCAGTAGGAAGAAGTGAAATAGGAGATGAATAAAGGGAGGAGGAGCTCAGTATGACCTAAATAGCACTGAAAAAAGGAGTGATGAAAGTTGTCAGGCAAGGCGAAAGACAATTCCACAATGTCCTGGCAATTAAAGCAGAACAGGCTGCAGATAAGAGGAACGTCAGTAACCTATATAGAATAATCACACCACTGTTTGGGCAGAGAGTGACACAGATAAAACCAGTGAAAGATGGTGAAGGGAACTAGACTGTCAAAGAGGTTGAAGAGAGAAAACACTTGGTTGACCACTTCAGCAGACTCCGAAATCGACTGCCAAATACGTTCAGAAATACTACAATCGGACAGAACATCCACTGAAAATCACCACTTAGCATAAAAAACCTCAGGGGACATGCAGAAAATGTGGAAGGAGAGAAAGCTACCTGTCAGACCGCCAATGAAAGATGAATGAGATCTTTGCAAGAACCAGAGTGGAACCATGCTTCTGTCTATTCCAGGTAAAATTTCAAGCGTCATCGTCATGAAAAAAGGCTGAAAGACGACCTGAGTAGAAGACTTCTCCAGAGCAGACTAGCTTTAGAAATATTATTTCATGCCTAAATCAAGTTGTAGAACTATAACTCGTCATCAGATGTAGCCGAGAAAGGCAACCAACTATTATGCTCAACATCACTAACTTGAAAATGCCTTCAACAACACAATATGCAAAGTGATTCGGTGGCTGCTTCAGTAGTACAGGATGCAGTGCCGCAAAAATTTATATACATCATACCACATATTACGGTGCCATAGTGCAGGTTATTCACAGTGGAGAGATCAGTAGAACGTTCAGAGAGGAGACTGGAATAAGACAAGGCCTTCTCACATCATCAATGATCTCCTTAGCGCTAGCGCTCTGGATCACGCTACAGACCTGGGGAGCAAGAAGATGGGTATAAGTTTGACTGACAAAAAGACCCCTGAATATCACGATTTCGTCAGTGATTTATGTCTTGCGTCTTAAAAAGTGTAAAATTTGGGAGCGAAAACCAGCAGGTTAGCAGAAGTGTCAGAAAAGAGAGGATTTCATATGAACACAGAGAAGACAGAGGTGATGAAAATGCCCAAAGCAACAGGAAGTACTAGTCACCATCGACGAGAGCAATATAGAGAAAGTCGCAGATTTCATTTACACACCCGGACAGCATCTTTCCAACCTCCGGTGTCATAAATGAAAATGTTAAGACCAAGATGGAGAAGACAGGGGGAGGAGTTAATTACACTGAAATCAGTGTAGAGGTCAGCAGCATTCAACAAAACGAGTAAGATCAGAACTATTAAAACTTATGTAAAGTGCTTCCATATGTTTCAGAGACCGGGGACACGTGTCATGGAAAGCTTTCCCAACAGTCTGAAAACTTCCATCAACACCTGATTTCTCTGCAAACCAAAGATGAAACAAGCGATCAAAATGGATAATCAACGAGTAACTCTGTCCGTCGGTCAGCGAACAGCCTTTTGCCTGGCAAATATGCAGAAGGGAATGGCTGTAGACTGGGCTTATGTCATGTAGACAAACCAGAGACATATCAGGTAGTCGAGTGGGAATTGACCACTGTGACATGATGAAGACCACTTCGAGAAAAAGAGAAAGCTTGTGGGCATTCGTGGGACCAGTAGATAGTGATAATGGGGAACCGGGTGCCATGGAGATGTGCCTACTGAAGCCTTTTATTCCACCTGGGAAGAGTTCTTTAGGGACTTATCATCGCTGAAATCACTTTCTAAGAATACAGGCACTCCATAAATTGAAAATGTCGAAAGTGAGTGAAAACATGATGTTAGACTGAAAACCTATGAAATGAACTAAGATTCAAACAGAATTGAGACGACAAAATAAAAACGGACTGAGGAGAAGTTCAAAGAATGAATATAGTATAATAACAACAGGATAGAATGCTAATATAATACGGAATATACTGTTCTGACTCAAACAAATAACTGAAGATGACATAACTTCATTTTCTGAAGGAATCATGAATTATACTACTTACTAATAATAAGTAGTATAAATTAAATCATAAAGGAACTCAAGAGTAAAACAGGAATTTCCGGCTTTTGAAAGCAAATAAGACTAAAAGCATCGAATAAATTAGAATTATATTTCAATAGTTTACACACAATGATAAGTTTTTATTTTTGGTAACATTTCGAGCAAAATTACTGCCCGTGTTCACACCAGTTGCTGGAGAAAAAGAACATGACTGAAAGACATTTGTTTGAATTGAATGTTGATTAAAATAACTACATTTGAACCTATCACTGGGATTCAGGTGATATTCATCACCTATGAAAGAACTAAAGGTTGAACCCAGCGTTTTCTTCAAGGTGTCCATTCTATGGGACCATATGGCAACAGAGATTGATAGATTCGTTCCAGCCGGGTTGAAGGTCCGGATTTGATTGCCAGAAGAAGCATCTTGAAACCCAAAGTAGTTTAGGAGTCGATAGAAATAAGAAAAGTAGGATGTTGAGGCTAGTGATCCAGTTCATATTGTGCTTCTTTTGTCTCCCTTTCAATCTTCTATTTGTTTTACAAAGATCTTTCATTTCTCCTATTCTCCGTTTAATCCCTTATTCCGCTACTCAGTATTCTTGCAGTAGACATCACATACGAAATACTACTCACAAAATCTAGTCAATGGCACACGCCAAACTGGCGTTTAGAAATTCGAAAAGGAAGGAACTAGCCAATGTACAAAGAAGTTATGAATCGAAGTTTAATTTCCTACTGGAACCTAGAACTGAAAGTTTATAAACTATGGAAAGTAGTTTAGCAAATAATAATAATCACTTTATTCCACAACAATAACAATTTACAGCATGGAATTTTCATCGTTTCTTTTACATATTGCAATGGTTTAGCTCTGTTTATAATTATATAAATGTATACAATTTTAAAAATATTGATAGTTAATAGGAAAAATAAAAATCCCCAAAAAAGTCACACCATTGCTAGGTCAAAGTGAATAATAAATAAATAATATAACAAATAACACATGCATTAATATGCATCATTACATTTTATAGTTTAGTTAACGATTTAAAAGTTGTAAAAGTTCTTTTCTGATATTCGTCTCTTCACACAATACCCGTGCCAAATATGGTACGGTCGAATTTTTATATTTTGTAGTACGAGCATAAATGTTTATGAAATTTCTTCTGGTCTTACCCGAAGAGATACAAGGAAACAAATGTGAATAAAGAGGATGTTCACTATCAGACAAGATAACTTTAGCTAAGCGTTTACAAGAATTCATGTGCCTATTGACAACAGTGTCGGTTAGTTGAGTCAAAGGGATAGCACTGACGCTACTCACAGCCTTCAATGTTCTTCGTAGTATTATATGGTCTTTCTTGAGTAGCCCAGGGAAGAATAATGGAGAACAATAAAGAATGATGGGCAAAACACATGAAATAATAAATTGTATGAGAAGAGATTGGGTTATACCTGAGTGCCTCAACTTCTTTATGTAATAAGTCAGACGGAAAACTTTCTTAGAAACTATAAGAATATGAGACGACCAGCAAAGGTTTGAAGAGAAACTAATGCCAAGATAAGAAACACTTGACTTACTCTCTATCATGATACCATTAATATTACAACAATCATGAGACTGGATCAATCCATGCATGCCTTTTTCACTTCTCAAGCTGTAATCAACAGTATTACATTTAGTTGGATTTAGTTTGAGACCATTTGAGCCAGACCAATCCTCAACTTCAGCTGAGAAGCCATTCATATGGGAGCAATCCAATGTGGAAACTACAGGGACAGAAACGGTCAGATCATCAGCATACTTAATGAAGTTAACTATGGGTGAGTTCGGAAGGTCATGCAAAAAGAAAGAGAAAAGAAATGGAGAAAGTACTGCACCTTGAGGCACACCAATTTCAGTTAGCTGAGAAGTGGAGCGCCTTCCAGCCAAAACAGTATGCTGTTTCCTATCCTTAAAATAAGAAGACAGCCATCTAGTTGCCCAGGACTCTGTCTGTGCTGAAATCATCTTTCCTAATAAAAGTGTCCTAGGAACAGAGTCGAAAGCTGCAGTATAGTCTAAGAAAGCTGTTCGAACGAACTTAGCACCCTTATCAAGGCAGGAAACAATATTGTGGTGTAGTACAATGGCTGCATCTAATGTACTTCTTCCACACTTATAAGCAACCTGCTTAGGGTCACTAAAAGCTTTTAAAGAAGGTTTAAGAGTATTCAAAAGAAGTTTCTCCATAGTTTTCAAAAAAGGAGATGTTATAGCTACCGGTCTAAACTTTATACCTGCTCCAGAAGATGATTTCTGTACAGGTACAACCTTGATTTCTTTCCAGTCAGCAGATACCGTTTCCTTGTTAAATGATGCATTAATGATTTGAGTAAGAGGATGACACAAGATGTCTGCACGCTTTTGAAGAAGAATGCTTGGAACACCATCTGGACCAAGGCTGTGTGTTGGATTTAAAGATTTCAAACATAATAGTACATCCTTTTCTTTAAAACCGGGAAAATGACCATTATCTTGACTAGGTACATCAGGTACAACCATATTAATTTGTTTCATGATAAATGATTTGTTTAAAGCATTAACATCAGAGTAAGCATCAACAGACATTTGTTTTTTACTTGTAAGTTTATTGAAAAGTTTCCAAATGTTTGAAGGATTTTTACTTCAGATAATCGGTTATATTAGAGACAGTAGCATCCAACTTATCGTCAGTAAATAGTTCCCAGTTGGTATCATACAACATGCTTCTTAGTGCTGGAATGTTGTCATGAGAATATGAACGTTCATGTATCTTCTTTGTTAAATGACTAAACAATTTTTGTTGTAACTTGCCGTACACTTTTGGTAAAATACGAATAATGCAGTGGTCAGAGTTTAGCAAAGGAGCTCTCCTTCGGGTTTCATATAAATCACGGTCGTTTATGAAAGCCAGGTCTAGTGATTTGTCCAGACGTGTATTAAACTTGACTAGATTCTCATGACCAAGTGAAGTATGGAAGCTGTGATCACGTGATCACAAATAGAAAAGGTCTTCGTTGGAATCACCTTCATTTCCCTCTGATTACATTGGACTTAAATGCTCGGCCTCTGTGAACAAGCTGGCTTATGATACGAGCACTTCAACGATGCCTTAAGGTTAACATTACGTTAATATATGTGTAAAACTTGGGCACTGTGGTCGTAAGTAATTCCATATTACCTTGTTTATTAGATGTATCACACAGTGAAACAGTATTATTTACTGGATGACAATGTTTCGAACATTATTTATTGTTCATAATCATTTCATCAATTATAATCACACGACTTCGAAACTTGAGTTTTATAGTTTCCTTTGTTCTCTGTTATCTATCGTTGTTGGGATAGTAGAATTTTCCAGATATCTGGGACAGGTGTTGAATCATTCCTATTACACGTGTTTGCAGTTGATTCGACAAACAAAGCTTCTGTTATCAATCTCTTCCTCCACTCTGTGACATTAGATTTTAAAACTTTCATCCTATCCCATCCGTTAAAGGATCTTGTGGAGCTTTTAAAACAAAACAATTTAGTTTACCTAATACACTGCAACGATTGTCAGGTCAAATACATAGGTCAAACTAGTAGAATAGGGGCAGTCAAACTAGCTGAACATAAAAACTTAGCAAAATCTCGATTGGTTGACCCGAATAAGATAAGAAATCTAGAGATTTGTTCAGCTATAGCACTACATGCAGTCACACACAACCATACAATAGGATGATGGGATAGGATGACAGTTTTAAATCTAATGTCACAGAGTGGAGGGAGAGATTGATAACAGAAGCTTTGTTTGTCGAATCAACTGTAAATACATGTAATAGGGATGATTCAACACCTGTCCCAGATATCTGGAAAATTCTACTATCCCAACAACGATAGATAACAGAGAACAAAGGAAACTATAAAACTCAAGTTTCGAAGTCGTGTGATTATAATTGATCTGATTATGAACAATAAATTTTGTTCGAAACATTGTCATCCAGTAAATAATACTGTTTCACTGACTGTGTGATACATCTAATAAACAAAGTAATATGGATTTACTTACTACCACAGTACCCAAGTTTTACATATATATAGTATTTAGATAGTAATTGTCATTGACAACATTGAAATCCTCCCTGAATAATATCAAGTTATTAAAATCAATAGAATCATAATTCAACAGCACGTTTGAGTATTAATAAGTATAAAAAACGCAATACTCAACTGAATATCAGATGATATTAAGAAGAAACTTCATGCGACAATTAAAGAGAGTTAAAACAACAATAACAGCTTTTGAAAGGCTTATAGGGAAGTGGAAATTATCGGATTTCTACAATCAAGTATTGATGGCCAAGTCAGAGAATTTATTCTGAACACATAAGTTGGGCTTTCATAGGTGGAATGCTACGGCTTCAGCTACATATAAAGGACAAACCAGCCATGTTGAATTAAGATTAGTCGGAATGCGGTAGATAACTTTAAAAGCCTTATTAACATCATCTTGATGTTAAATATCGACATTTCATCCAGAGAAAATTCCCATTTTGAGATTGTCGTATTGTTGATTGTAGTTTCATATACGAATAAAGATCTGGGTAGACTGATTTGGTCCCATAATTCCTGTAATACTGATGGCACTGTGATAAGGAGTAAATAGAGTATCACTTATCTTGGCATCAGTTTCTCTTCAAATCTCCCTTGATCGTCTCATATCCTATTGATTTCTAAGAAAATCTTTCGTCTGACTTGTCACATAAAGAAGTTCAGACTTTCTGCTGACATAGCTTAACCTCTTCTCTTACAATTTATCAATTCATGTATTCTATCCATTCCGTAAAATAAACACCCTTATAAAAATTGAAATAGAAAGATTGAACAGACTATATAATGAAAAATTTTTATCACGTAAAAACCCTTCAAACATTTGGAAACTTTTCAATAAACTTACAAGTTAAAAACAAATGTCTGTTGATGCTTATTCTGATGTTAATGCTTTAAACAAATCATTTATCATGAAACAAATTAATATGGTTGTACCTGATGTACCTAGTCAAGATAATGGTCATTTTCCCGGTTTTAAAGAAAAGGATGTACTATTATGTTTGAAATCTTTAAATCCAACACACAGCCTTGGTCCAGATGGTGTTCCAAGCATTCTTCTTCAAAAGCGTGCAGACATCTTGTGTCATCCTCTTACTCAAATCATTAATGCATCATTTAACAAGGAAACGGTATCTGCTGACTGGAAAGAAATCAAGGTTGTACCTGTACAGAAATCATCTTCTGGAGCAGGTATAAAGTTTAGACCGGTAGCTATAACATCTCCTTTTTTGAAAACTATGGAGAAACTTCTTTTGAATACTCTTAAACCTTCTTTAAAAGCTTTTAGTGACCCTAAGCAGGTTGCTTATAAGTGTGGAAGAAGTACATTAGATGCAGCCATTGTACTACACCACAATATTGTTTCCTGCCTTGATAAGGGTGCTAAGTTCGTTCGAACAGCTTTCTTAGACTATACTGCAGCTTTCGACTCTGTTCCTAGGACACTTTTATTAGGAAAGATGATTTCAGCACAGACAGAGTCCTGGGCAACTAGATGGCTGTCTTCTTATTTTAAGGATAGGAAACAGCATACTGTTTTGGCTGGAAGGCGCTCCACTTCTCAGCTAACTGAAATTGGTGTGCCTCAAGGTGCAGTACTTTCTCCATTTCTTTTCTCTTTCTTTTTGCATGACCTTCCGAACTCACCCATAGTTAACTTCATTAAGTATGCTGATGATCTGACCGTTTCTGTCCCTGTAGTTTCCACATTGGATTGCTCCCATATGAATGGCTTCTCAGCTGAAGTTGAGGATTGGTCTGGCTCAAATGGTCTCAAACTAAATCCAACTAAATGTAATACTGTTGATTACAGCTTGAGAAGTGAAAAAGGCATGCATGGATTGATCCAGTCTCATGATTGTTGTAATATTAATGGTATCATGATAGAGAGTAAGTCAAGTGTTTCTTATCTTGGCATTAGTTTCTCTTCAAACCTTTGCTGGTCGTCTCATATTCTTATAGTTTCTAAGAAAGTTTTCCGTCTGACTTATTACATAAAGAAGTTGAGGCACTCAGGTATAACCCAATCTCTTCTCATACAATTTATTATTTCATGTGTTTTGCCCATCATTCTTTAT
>OX235274.1:117424692-117461818 GCA_944472155.2 Trichobilharzia szidati | reverse complement strand
CATTAACTGTGGAACTCCATTATAGACAGGATTTTATACTTATATCTGCATAACTGTAGAACCTGATGATGAAGTTATCGAAAAGAATATTCTTTGTTCAGTAATCCGCCTTTTGAGATTCCATATAGACATCTCCAATCAATTAATATGGAATCACCGTAAATTGATATCATCGCAGAAAATGTATCAAGTACCAAAATGTACTGGATAGCTTCTTCCTGTTAATCTTTAGTCTTTAAGCAGTGTACATATACAACTAGACAATGGAATGGTCTCAGAATTTTCCAGGCTTTGAAGATGAAGAGCCTCGAAGTTAAGACAATGGATTGTTTTTGATGTGCGTCGGTGGCACAGCGGTAGAATGCTCGCCAACCACGCAGGTGGTCCGGGGTTCGATCCCCAGCCAACGTACTCCTTTACCTCGCTAAGCCATTAGCACGACTGGTAAACAGGGAAGGTTGAGCATGACACTAGCAACCCCATCCTGTAGAAATAAACACCACTGCTACAGAAACTTCAAGCCTCTAGGTTGAAGTCCTATGTTCCACCAGGAAGGTAAAGGAATGAAAAAAATTGTTTTTGATGATATTAGTCAGTGATGAATTTGACACTATAATGAATCAAGGTGCTTTTTATTTTGTTGATACACACCGAATAAAGCAAACTCAAGTCAAAATCAGTTGGAAAGAAGAGATAAAAATATATATATTATACTCTCAATGAACTGTATTCACACAATAAATGTGATGAGTCATTTAACCTCAAAGTGAATTTATGTGTGAATATATTTATGTATATATATAATTTGCATATGAATTAGTTAGTGAGGCTTAAGCAGGATTATGCAATGACTTTATCATACGTCTTTATTTATGGATCAATGAGATATCATTTTGAAAGAACCGCTAGTGTGATGAAAGATGGTATATCCAGACTGAAGGTCATGATAGCTTCCCACGTCGACTGGCAACACGTTTTGATGTATTGGCTTCCCGTTGGAATTTACAGTTTTTTGGCGATTTTTTGCATATATTAAACGTATTGAAATCAATTTCTATCACTGAGTGCTACTATAAGCTTATGTTAAGTATGAAGTTCACAGTTATTAAGTTGACAGTTAGTGGCGTCTGTGGCACAGCAGTAGAATGCTCGCCAACAACTCAGGTGGTTCGGGGTTGAATCCCCGGCTGAAGCACTCATTTACCTCGCTAAGCCAGTAATAAGACTGGTAAAGAAGGAAGTTTGGGTATGAGGCTAGCAATCCGATCCCGTGAAAATAAACACTACTGCTACCGAAAATTAAGAGCTTTAGCTTGAAACCCTGTGTTCCACTGGGAACGTAAAGGAATAAAAAGTGGATAATTAACGATTACGGTAAACTTGCATTCAGTGGGTTACTTCGCGTGTATTAGGCTAACACAGTAAACTGTTCATAGCGCGAAATGAAATTTAATTATAGTCTAGTTAATCCCTTAAGCGTTGGTACGATATAGGTGGCAGGACCTATTAGTCATGTTTATTTAAGATATGCTAGGAACCAGTAACTTTTGACTGATAATATGTGGTAAATGAGACGCAGATTGCTCTAGTTTCTAGTTCCCTTCCAAGCTACTTTCATTTTGAAGCAGTCTGTTTTAAACTTTTACCCTAAGGTATGAAAACAAGAAATGAGGTGTAACGACAACTGAGGAGTACATTTTTTTTATAATAGCTTGATTCCACACAGTAACTTTGGTACAAGTATGGAATTTTCAGTATATCATATCGGTAGCCCAATTTCTGCAGGCCAACCACTGATATCAAGTGTGTGTTGGCAGCGGATCGAACCCCGGACCACATGCATGGTCGGCGAGAGTCCTAACCGCTGCGCCACCGACGCACATATCCATATTATGGATGAATGCAGAAAGGAGATGATAATACTAAGATTTTTACAAGAACAACTGATTCATAGGAGCGTGTCGCATTCGAAATGTAGTGTGAGGTTCATTTATAGCAACAAACTGTCCAACCGCCTGGTAAACTATTACACTTCCTCCAGAGCAACATCGGGACTTTATTGATTAAGGTTGACAAGGTGACTCCTAAAGCATTCATAAGCATTGCGAAATATGTTGCTTGATTGCGACGATGAGTGGGTGACACGCGGTATGTTGTCAGTAGTGTTATATTGACGTGTCAACCTTTCGCTACTTCTCAGAATATCAGAGAATCGAATTTACGGAAAGGTAAAATAACACAGTTTAAATATGAATGCCACAAAGCCGCAACGACGTGTGCACATGGCAAGTTATATGCGCGGTGCGTCCAACATGAGCATTTCTCCTCACTCCTGTTTACGAAACAGGTGTGAATACCCTCATTATTCATTGGGCCGGATCTGTCTTGTAAACGAACTGATCTAGTATACTGAGAGCTATATGAACCTAACTATTCTAACTGATGATCATAGTGTCAACTTTATTCTGAACAAAACGTTCACACAATATACAGAATTCTCAGTATAATTTTCATTCCGTAATGTTTTCTCTTTATCTAGGGTCTTCAAGTAAAATAATCATCCATTGTACACCACGTGACCCAGTATCGTTCGATCTGTAGCGTAAAACAATCCCTTATGATAATTTTAATACGCATCCGAGAAATCCAAAGAGGTAGGTTGAGAAATAATCAGAAACGTACGTGAGTACATTTTGCAAACTATGGGTATTGAATGGTTAAAAGATGAAAAAAGAGAAAGTTCGGTGCAACGCAGTGATTCAGGTAGGCCACCACTGGCAAGCTAAAACAAGATAGGGAAGATGGATAAAGAGATTCTACTGTATCAAATGACAGTCGAAACACATGACGGAGGTGCTGAATAGATACGCTTTAAATAATAAGCCTGACTAACGCTAAAAACTCACTGATAAGTTTAAACAGCTAGGAACCCGTGCGACTTCAGCCTTCAGAAAGATAGGGGAACACGAAAGGCACCTTAGGTGTGCGATAAATGTAAAGTGGGATTGTTTTAAGGTTATAAACAAAAATCTGGAAAAATTACAGGTTTATAACCGATTTATTGTTAAGGTGAATGGTCTTAAGTAGACGGTTCCATAGATTTCATAGGCGTTTCGTTTAGCTTACAAACATTGGCAAGAGCCTTACATTTTTGCTTATTACACCAGAGCTAGAAACATGATAACAGATAATGATGATGTGGAGAACGAGATCTCCAACACAAAGCCAATTCTGGTTGGAAATGGTTATCCGGAAAAGCTACTAAATAATATTATCAATAAAAAGGAGCACAATGGAAAACAGAAAATTGAAAAATCTTGGCTATCGACGATAGCCATTCCATATCAAAAGGAGACAGCTGAACAACTTCAAAGACTATTTGCTTCATATAATAATAAAGTCTTTTCATTGGACACTAGTAACTAGTGTGACGTGTCTAGTCCTTTCTTTGGTGTACATCCACGGCTTCCTGTCGACTGCCTCCAACTATCTAATACCATCAAATCAATGTGCACCATGATGGTGAGCTACCTACAATGTTGGCCACAGTGCAAACCTGACTGATAGAATTTAGTCTGCACCAGAGAAAGGACTAGACATGTCACACTAGTTATTAGTGTCCAATGGAAATACTCACTACAGTCCTAAAGGAGGTCAGTCGCGAACCCGAATAGCTCAGTGGTGACGTCTCTAACTGCAGCACTGGGTGACATGGGTTCGAATCTCAGAAGGAACATGAGTTCCTTCAAAGT
Source organism: Trichobilharzia szidati (assembly GCA_944472155.2). NCBI lineage: Eukaryota > Metazoa > Platyhelminthes > Trematoda > Strigeidida > Schistosomatidae > Trichobilharzia > Trichobilharzia szidati. The sequence continues at coordinate 117,458,066 of OX235274.1, read as the reverse complement.
TGCAGACACGCCTTGCAGACGAGTGCCAACTAGTACGAAACCTAGGTCCAGGGCTTCCTGCTGATTGCCTCCAACTATCTAATATTAAAGTCTATTTCAAGCCCTCTAATTCTCTAGAGAAAGCTTTGGTGAATGTCAAAGATATGGTTCCCAAAATGACACAAAACAATTGTGTCTATAGGATAAAGTGTTCAGAATGTGAAGCTTGCTATATAGGGGAGAGCAGTAGACAGGTGAAAGTCAGAGTGAATGAACATAAACTATGCACGAAACGTCCACCTAGAAATGAAGTAGAATTAAAAAGTCTAGAGAAAAGATCAGCTATAGCAATGCATGCGATAGACAGCGGACATAAGATTGAAGAGGATTTCATTCACATAAAGAAAAGTCGACCTCTGGAACCTTGCAAATTTTAACCACATCGAATGCAGTAAGTAGGAAACAAGGGATAGACTTATCACCCATATGGCAAACTCTAATGAAGCAAGACAGATGAAAAAACAAGAAAAACCTCTATGAACCTCCATGACCTTTAAAAAATGTTTATCACATGTGAACTGACGTGTTTTCTATATGACAAATAACATACACTCACACACACATTCATACAGAAAGAAATATACACAATAACAATTTGACATTAGTCATTACAAAAATATGATGACTGCTTACATATTTCTATTGGTACAAATGTCTATGGACAAGTGGCCTTCAAATGAACTGAGTTCAATTTATGTAATTTTTCATACATTTATTCCCCCTAATGAATTTGAACAAAGCAAGAACTACAGTTTTAGCAGAATAAAATGGTACCATCTTTTATTTCGTTGCCTTCTCGTCAGCTGCTTACAGGCCAAAGATATTATCAAATGTATCTACAAAAACAATTTTAACATACTTGCACAGAGTTCATGAAAATCATGCTTCACACTTACTAAGATTATTCAATGATGCACACACCAATACTGAGTTCACTATGGAACATGAAAGTGACGGAAAGTTCCACTTCCTCGACATCGCCATGGAATGCCTAGAAGACGGTAGTCTTCAGAAGTCAATTTATCGAAAGCCTACATGGAAAGGAGAATACTTACATTTTAATAGCTTTTGTCCAATTAGCTTTAAACGCGGTCTAGTCAAGACTCTGTACTATAGAGCGAGAAGAATATGCTCTACAGAGAAACTAGAGGAAGAATTAGAGTTTCTTGAGAAGACACTGAAGAGCAATGGGTGCCCTCAAAAGTTCATCAACAAGTATGGAAGATCTGGAGTCACTAATGTAAAATAAATCACAGTAAGAAGAAAGCCAATCTACTTTCAGATTGATTATAAAGGTGAAAAGATGGCAGCGATGATCAACAGATGGCTGAGTACATCACTAGCCATAGCCTATGCTGCAGCTAAGCTCGTTCCCGTCTATCAAACAACTTGCTCTTTGGTGCAATCAAAAATCGATAGATATCCTTCTCATGTTAACTCAAACTGTATATACAAATTCACATGCATCTGCGGGAGCAGTTACATTGGAAGGAGAGAAAAAGGTCATATCTACGATTTCCTGAAAATGTACCAAAAAGTTTATGTCTAAAGGGGACGAATGCTTTAAACAGTGTCATCCATCGCCAGGCATCTCCTCGACACGGGTCATGAGGTGGACATCGAAAAGTCGTTCAGAATTATCAATAAGCAAAAGAGCTCAATTCTCCTTAAGTTTGCTGAAGCCATTTCCATCAAGCGCCTGAAACCTGATTTATGCATCCAGAAAGAAGCGATTATCAGTCTTTCTTTGCCCTGGTAACTGGATATTTTTCATCCGAATGCGAGATGCTGAAAAGTTTTCATTGTGTATGATTATTATTGTTCGGTATAGTGTTTAATATTGCATATATATATATATATGTATATATTATTAGTGTATGCGTATACTGATCGATTGATTTTTGTTTAAAATGAGCTGTCTGTGCAAGTATGTTAAAATTGTTTTTGTAGATACATTTGATAATGTCTTTGGCCTGTAAGCAGCTGACGAGATGGCAACGAAACATAAGATGTTACCATTTTATTCTGCTAAAACTGTAGTTCTTGCTTTTTTTGAAGTTATATAATTTTTGCTGGCTATGTATTTTGATGGTTAATAAAATCCGAATAATTCTGCTGAAGAAGCTGTGGCGGCTTACACAGCGAAACCTTCAGAAATACACATCTTGTTTTGATTTTTTTCTTAAACACGCTGGGATTAATTTAAATAATTTATAATTAAGCTTCTAATCTGTTTTTACCAACAGAGATTACGAATTACTGAGTTAATTTATCAAGAGGATATGAGTAGGAAAGTAAACTTTGCTAAAAATAAATGGTGCTTTTATCTGGTAATGTATTATTGGTTAAACGCTGTTAACAGAGTTTTGGATAAGTTTTCAGACAAGTGAGATATCTACAGTTTCATTGAGAAGACTCTAAAATTTGTTATTCTTCAAAAATGGGATATTTTGTTGTTTCTGTATATATTACCACAACGCCTAAGTTTCTACCCAGAAGTGCTTTGGTCCTCTGAGCTAAGTCAAACAGGGTGAGCCAGTGAAGAGCTGGGTTGCTAACGAGCCAGAGAACAATCCAGTTTTCAAATCACTCCGATCTGGCTGGCAAGTACTATTGGTTGGTGTGAGTGGTATCTGACTACCCATATCAGCCATCGCGCAAAGTCGTAGCTACCTCTCTTCACTGACATCTATCGTATCAAACAGATCACCTAATATAGTTTGAATAATTTCTTTTTTCAAAGGAAACTGTGGTGAAATTTTACTTCGAACTGCAAATCGCAAGTAGGATCCGGTGTGTTAAAGGTCCATGCAGGTAGCTATTTATTTATTTATTTATTATAGCTTGAAACCATACTGTATTTTTGGTACAAGTATGGAATTTTCAGCATGTGATATCGGGTGTGCGTCGGCAGGGGATCGAACTCCAGTCCATATGCATGGTTAGCGGGAGTCCTAACCGCTGTGCCACCGACGCGGTGGTTTAAACTGATTTAGTACAAAAAGCTGAGTTATATCTAAGCTTGGCCCCGTACGACTGAAAATGGTCAATAGTTTTATTTCATAGGAAGTAAAAATTAAAGCCTGATAATTTACTAAACGGTATTTCAACGGTATTTGCGGGGATTTCTCATTGCCTTCACTGTAAACTTCATCATAAACTGAAATCCATTACCGAAGCACTGAAAACCAAAGAACACCGAACAGCTGTTTCGTTCTAGTATGAGGACATCCAGCATTGACCTGCCATCACTTCGATCTCTGGAGAAGTTATGAGTGCCTTCCTCTGAAGCTAGGACGATGCAGATGTTCGATATCCCTTGCACGTTAGCACTGATTCTGTAATTGACGCTGGTTAGTGGTAATGTGTAGCTTGAGTACGAGACTCTTGACAACAAGTTATCGCATACAAATGTAAGGAAATGTAATAAAGGTGGTTGGTGCTTCTTTTCATCGGTCGATGGAAATCTTCGTCACCTGTCTTCTCCATTTCTCTTAAATGATTTTCTATCTTCGCTGTTTCTTCTACTAACTTGTTGATTATCACCTACAAATCTTTAAGCTTGTGTGAAATGAGACATAAATCATCCGCGTAGTCAAGATTTACTCAAGTAATGTCATCAGTCCAAAGCGCTGCTGTCTTCTAGCTCCCCACCGCCTGTTGCATGACCCATTCCACCACTGTCAAGAATATTTTTAGCGAAATTGTTTGATAAATATGCCGATTTTCACTTTCTTTCTGATACTACAGGCTTTTTTCTGTTAAACATATATACTACTGACCAATTTAAGTAGTTGAGTATCACCATGACCAAATAGCATAGCTCTTTGTAAAATCCAAAATGCTTCTGACTATAAAACTAGAGAATCTATGAAGTGTTTTTAGCACTATGATGTAGCTAAAGGAGATCAAGGTGTGTTAATCCAGAGATTTTGAACCTTATGGACATTCTTCCTCACAAACACAGTCGAAATTAGGACTTTCCTCTAATTCCTCTGCGCCATCCCAGATATTAAAAGTTCCCATGTAATTTACATACACTACTTGTAATTATTTGTCATTTGTTTTTAAAACATTCTTATGCATACATATGACTTTCTGTATTTCTCTCCCTCTTAATGTGGGCAATTCTGAATAGAAAACATAATGCACAAAAATATGTCCACATTTGTGCTATTGTCATTAAGCATACCGCCAAAAATAAAAAGATCATTAGCAATCAATCGATATACCAATCTTCTTTCAAATACCTTGACTATCATCCCTAGTACGTGTAGTACGTGTTATTTGACATATTTCTGAAAGCAGAAACTGTGCATGTAGTCCGCATTAAAACACGGAGAAAGCAATATTTTCGAAAAAAAAAACCATAATAACATTGGTGACATTTCAAAATCATTTTCATCAAAAAAGAAGAAGTAAGGGAAATGCTGCTTAGTCATATTATTATGTAAGAAAACAGCCTACGGAGAATTAAAAAAGGTTATAGTTTGGTTCGTCTTTGACTCATTGCTTGGATGTTTTCAGATGACTTACTTCTTATTAAGTGAGAATTTATTTTTGGGAGAATTTTTCAAATATTCAGTGTCATAACATTGAGGATGGATTAAAAGAATGTTTCAATGTGGGGGTCTACTGAACTTAACACAAAGAACAAAAGGCGAATTATGTTGAACATTAATATTAGGTTAGTCTGTATATGAGATTCAGAGAATCAGAGTGCGTTCCACATCTTAACCATTTCCAACAGGCAACTGTAGACTTTTATAAGAAAATTCCAGGTTTACTGTCTTCATACTAAGGGTCAGATGGCCGAGGAACTCTGAAAGTCGACCAGCCAAGAACATACTGTCCAATAAATAGGCAGAAGCGAATGGAGACAGACTGCACTTACACTGAGGAGGTAGTCAACTGTCATTTTTCACGAGGCTCGAATGGGAATCGAACTGTTAGATCTGAGTTAGAGGGTAACATACAGGAGATCATTTGAGGAGGTAATGAAGACTTGAGGGTAATAGTGGAGCCAACTGGAAATGACGACAGGCCACAGAGTAGAACAGAGATGGGCTTCTGACCCATATAGAAAAGTGACTTGACATTAATGCTGAAAATCCTAATTGTGTACCCTACGATGAGCGCAGAAGATTTCCAAACTCACTTGTTGGGCGATAGGTTCTCGGTCGGCTTTTTTCCAGAGGTATCTAGCTTGTTATATGCCCCGTTCGTGTTCTTGCGACTCTTTTTTGTCAGATCTGCCAAGGGCTCTAGGATAGTGTGCAATCTAATAATTGCATCCAGTGTTCGAAAATGGTTGCATGCTATATACATGCTCCTCACCATGATAGTGTTTTTAACCTCGCTTAGTTTACCAGTCATTCCCAAGCCTAGAGAAAGATGAAAGTTTGAGAGTGTGACCAGAGACCGTAACCCTTGAGAATCAACACACTTGCTACAGAGTTTTTGACGCACAGAAAACTATAAAAAACCAATTACTGTAAACCAGTAAAATTGGTTAAATGACACTGTATACATAAGAAAAGGTGCAAAAACATGTAACAGTATCTGAAAATATGACTCCCACCTACTTATGCGTTTGTCGGAAGTAATCCAAATGACTTTATTTTAGGATCAGAAAGTTTAGTTCGGCTTTTACATGAATAAGAGATGCTCAGTGAAGAGACTCTTTTCGGTGAATTCATTCATATATCTGTACAATCGCATCTATATGTAATTATTTGTGTGTGTACATGAAATCTGTCAAATATAGATAATTAATTAGGTAATACAAGAATGATCTAATATAGAAACAAGGTTAATGAGATAGCAACTAAAGTAAGATTGAGATAGTAAGTTAGATGACGTGATATAATTGACTAAAGTGTTTCTACTCAGGTCAGGATAGCAACAGAGGTAATTACAGGTAAAGACTAAGTATTCAAATGAACTGTCGTCAAGATTTGACCGAATAGTTCTAAAATATTTGGGCGCCGAGTGAGAAGTAGGAATTACTCATTTCAATATCGCCGAGATATTACAAATATAATTTTTTTTACAAATGTCTACTTCTCACTCGGCGCCCAAATATTTTAGAACTATTCGGTCAAATCTTGACGACAGTTCATTTGAATTATTTTGCTATCGAATTAAATTAACAAAGAAACTATGTAATTGGCACAATCATCGCGTTTTCAGTCTCCATTGTTTGGAACAAAATGCACATCCTAAATCCGTAGCTGTCGAGTCACCTGACAACTCCAGTAGGTCGAATAAAGCAGCTCAATATTCAGAAAGAAGACAATGCAATAAGTTCGACAGGGTACTTAAACTAAACTCTAATCCCAAACACCATAATTTTGAAAATACGTCTAATCATAAAATTCTAGATACTAACAGTTTGAACGGACATGAAGGTTTGATGTTAGCTGATGCATAGGAAATCCTGATTAATAAATAAAAATGGATATGTATCACTAATTAATAATACTTGGTCAAATTCCTGACTGTCTATATCTTCCTATGGAGACGTTAAGAAATGTTTTACGACTGTTTACACACACACGCATGCACACTCTGTTTAAAGTATTTAACAAAGGTAGACCAATATTTGTAAGTTCGAGGTCAAATTTTGATCACAGCTCATACAATTTTGTTTATTATACTTGTTAATACTTGTGTTTATGAATCATGATTGGACAAAGTTTTTAAAAACAAAAGATGTGCCTTTTATATATAAAACCTCTGTTATGTTAATTTTGATTAATTTCCCTGAAGAAGTTCGGACCAGATTGCCGAACGAAACGTTGGAATTACTCATTTCAATATCGCTGAGATATTACAAATATAATTTTTTTACAAAAGACTAGGTAGATTTGGGGTAGAGAATAACGCCATTTAAATTAGGACTAAAATTGAGCAAATAAATTGGATGACATAACATAAGTGACTAGAAATTGAGCGTTGGTGAAGTCAGTAACAGTGGTAGTGAGGTGTAGAAATTGAATCGGCTGGGGGTAGAGAACAAGAAAGTTGAAAATGTCAAATATTACAATTGAAAAGACAAAATAATACTAACAAAGAGACAGAAAGAAATAGAATTTACCTGCCGCACATTAAGGCAGATTACGTCCATTGCAAGTGTAGCAATTGACCAAACTTCTTCTGTATGCAGACTTCAGGACTTAGCAAGTGAATTGCCATTGCTTCTGCAGTTTGAAGAAGTTTGACTCGTACACTTTTAGGAAGACTGCTGTAGACGACCTTGAAGTTTGTTTGGGGCGTAGCTTGATTTCCGAAATCTATCAGATGTTCTAAGATAGACCTGCGGGGGTATCATTTTTCTTCTTTATAAAACCATGCTGGTAAGTGTTCGGTGATAGATCATTCTTGTGTTACCTAATTAATTATCTAAACTTGACAAACCTCATGTACACACACACACAAATTATTATGTATAAATGCGATTGTACAGCTATGTGAATGAATTTGTCGAAAAGAGTCTCTTCACTGAACGTCTTCTCTTTTTCATATGACTCAACGGGGATTTTACACGATTGTTGGGTTAAGGATGGATAAAGGTTAATTTCATATTAGATCAGGGTTATGGTCAGGATGAATTACAGTTAACTAAAAGTTAGAGTCAAGAATTATTGATTAATGTTTAGTGTGTTTCAGAGCACTTTTCGAAAATAATCTTTTCCCTAAATCCTAAACACCATTTATTATTCCTACCTAACTCAATTTCTATTTCATCATCCATATTTGGCTTCCCAATGCGAGCGGTCAATTCAAGAGGATTGTTATGCTGATTGGGTTGAGGTCATTTTAATGTAACTCTGTTATATGATTTATTTCAATAAGTCAAAACACAACATTCTTTCAAAAGATGCTTTCAAGCAGTCGATTTCCCCAATTGTTGTTTTCTTACCCTGTTCTTCTTACACCATTAAACAGCTGTTGTAACCACTAATTAGTGTTTGTTTTAGTCAACACAACCTTTATTTGTCTCCTTATTCCATTTTCCTTTTATAGTCTTTTTCAACAAATTAAGTTGACGCCAACTTCTTTTTCGAAATCTGCGGTTGTTAATGTGTACACAAATTAAGAAAATATCCTGTTCTTTTCCCTCTATCTACCTATCTAATGAGTTCACTGTTAGTTATTATTCTATTTTTATATTGTATGAATCATCTTCAATAAAGAATGAACAATTATTACTAATTATTTTGTTTTGAAACAAACGAGCGCAAACATTCAAAACATTGATCATTGAACGACATTGAACATTGTCTTGGGTAGTTATAGTAACAGAAATACAGAGACAGTCATTTGGCTCATTTAAAAAGTAATCTACTCCCTTTTTAATTTATTTTTGGCGCATATTTTGTAAAATACAAACTTTATATATATATTTATATATTGTTACTTTTCAGGATTTGTCGGTTTATGATCCAGCTTTGATAAATAAAACCTAACCTCTCTCTTTCAAATTTCTTACAAACTGTTTATAAACACAATTAAAATGTTCATTGAACCATATTCTAGCTAAATAAGCTTCATTTAAATTATTTTCCAAATTTTCAAGTATTGGTTTCGGTAGAGAATTTTGAAATAAGAATAAAATTTTGTTTAATTAGTTGGAGGATTTCATCATGAGCTGATATCAGTTAGAGAACCATTGGTAAACCACTCAAGGAGTGCTGGACAGCTGTTTCGTCAGGCTAGTTTGCGACTCTTCATCAGTACGCAACCACCACCAGGGTTTTAACACAGGACCCTCTAGTTACAAGGCTAGCGAGCTCACAGACCATTCATCAGTCACTGGGACCAATAAATCCTATGGCCAACCCATGAATTCTATTATTGTTATTATTGTTCCCTTGGGTTCCTAGTGGAACATAGGGCTTCAACTACACGTCTACACTTGCTTCTGTCTTCTGCTGTACTTTTCACCTGCATCCATGTTAGTCCATACTGTTTCAACTCCTCTTCACACGATCTCCTCCATGTCACTCTTGCACGACGTACCACTCGCCGCTTCCCTTTCGGGTTCCACTCGAGGGGCTGACGCATGATGTCACCCAGTGGCCTCCTCAGCGAGTGTCCAATCCATCTTCACTTTCTCCTGCATATTTGTTGGGCGATTGGTTCTTGTTTTGTTTGTTCCCATAGTTTCTTGTTTGTGATTCTTTCTGGCCATCTGATCTTCGGTATAGAACGAAGACAGCTGTTGATAGAGGTCTGCTAACTGTTGGAAATATTCTTTGTGACCCACCAAGTTTGTGATCCGTATAGAAGAACTGACCGACTTGACGTTTGTATTGAAAATCCGAATTTGGTTGTTGATGCTGAGTTGAGTGACGAAGATTTCCAGATTGGTTTCAGGTTGATGAATGTGTTTCTCGCCTTCCCGATTCTCGATTTGACATCCTCGTCGGTTCCACCTGTAGTTGAGACAATGCTCCCTAGATAAGTGAAGTGAAGTAACCTCTTTCAAATCCCCCTATTGATAGTGATTGGCACTGTATGTTGCTGCTGTTGTTGTTGTTGTTGTGTTGGTGGTTATTTTCACAACCTCGGTCTTGTCTACGTTCACCTGGAGTCCTGTCTTTGCTGCTTCTTCGATCAGTTTGTCGGTTTTCGCTTGTAAGTCTTCGATTTTGTGTGACATCAGACATAAATCATCCACCCGCGAAATCCAGGTCTTCTAGGATCTTCATGTCGGTCCAGGATATCCCTGTCTCCTCGTTTCCCACTATCTGACGCATAATCCAGTCCACTACAATTAGGAGTATCATTAGTGATAATAAGCACCCTTGTCTGACTCCTGAGTTTTCCATTGTGGATCACTTGACATGTGCCGTTGTCGTACAGCTGTTGAATAAGGTTGATGAATATTTGGGGTACGCCGTAGTACTCGAGTAGTTTCCAAATTACTTCGCGATCAACGCTGTCGAAGGCCTTCTCAAAGTCTATAAAGTTGAGGTAGAGGTTTGACTGCCATTCCATGCTTTGTTCTATGATGATGCGTAGAGTAGCAATTTGGTCAGAACATGATTTGCCTTTCCTGAATCCAGCTTGTTCTGGTCGGAGCTCTGTATCCAGTGCGTCCTTGATTCTCTCCAGGACGATTCGACTCAGGACTTTACTTGGCGTCGACAGGAGCATGATTCCCCGCCAGTTCTTGCAGAGTCCCAAGTCTCCTTTCTTTTGTAGTTTCACAAGGTAACCTTTTCTCCAGTCAGTGAGCACCTTTCGCTCCTTCCAAACTTTTTGCAATAATGGAGTCAGCATATCTGCTGTCGTCTCTGGGTCCGCTTTCAGTGCTTCCGGGGGTATTCCATCTGGTCCAGCTGCTTTTCCAGCTTTCAGAAGCTTTCAGAATTCTAACTTCTACCAATTCATGATATAGGGCGACCAATTCGCAATGTCTTCTTCGATGAGTTACTGCCTCATCTTCAACCTGCTGTACCCTACTGGTCACGGCTTCCCACTAGAACCCCAGATTAACTGCCTGAGCATCAGATTCATTTTCAAGTAATAATTATAATAGGATAATTTTTTGGAAATACCTCCTGGTCGATACAGCTACAATATTAATGTTTATTTGGGTGTTCCAACTGACATTTTGATTATTTTCCTCTTTTGTCTATAGGCGATATTATCATTATCTCAGAGTTTGCATATCATATGTTGACTGAATCCTTATTATTTGTCTTTGTCCCTGTTTAATTCCTAATTTTAATGCTTCTCTTTTTGATTATGTGGTGATATTGATAATATTAATAAACGATGCAAAGCAGTTTGCTTACAAACAGAGTAGAAGTACTTTGGACGCTGCTGCTGTGTTTCATCACAACATTGTATCCCCCTTAGACAAAGGGGCCAAGTATGTCCGTTGTACGTTCCTTGATTATACATCTGCTTTCGACTCTGTACCTAGAGGCCTATTGTTAAACAAGCTTAGCCTTACGCAAACTGAGCCCTGGGCTATCAACTGGCTACACTCTTACTTCTCTGATAGGATGCAGTACACGGTATATAGTGGTGTGTGTATCTTCCTCTCCTTTGATTACTGGAGCTTGAGTTCCTCAGGGTGCGGTTCTCTCTCCGTTTCTTTTTTCCTTCTTCTTACATGATTTACCTCTTTCAGATGAAATCAACTTCGTCAAATATGTAGATGACCTGACTGTTTCGCTTCCCGTTAAGTCTCAGTCAGACTGTTTCAAATTAAATAGCTTCCTGTCGGACATCAGTCAGTGGTCTAAACTAAATGGCCTCATGCTGAATCCCTCAAAATGTCAGACTATTGACTTCTCCCTTAGGCATAAACGAGACCTACAAACACTAGTAAATACTCATGAAGCCTGTTGCATTGAGGGGATGCAAATTGAAACTAAGTCTAATTCAAAATACCTCTGTCTAGTTCTGTCTTCCAACCTTACTTGGACATCTCATATCCTAACGATTTATAAGAAAGTGTTCTGTCTAACCTACTACATTAAGAAACTTAAGCAGTCTGGAATCACACAACCTCTACTTTCACAATTTGTCAACTCTCGTATCTTACCTATTCTACTTTACTGCTCCCCGTTAGTCTTTCCTGGGCTACTGAAAAAGAGATATGCCATCCTAAGAAGGATGTTGAAGGTAGTTAGTAGGAGTAGTGGTGTAAAACTCAGTCAGCCCGTCACTACATTAGTTGAAAGGCATCTGAATACATGCGAAAAATGGTCTAAAATCATACTCTCCGACCACCAACACACCCTCTATTCCCAATTCTCCCCTTGTACCTCATCAAGTAGAACCAGAAATCAGTATAAAATAATCTATGCTCGTACAACCAAGTACAGGAAATCAACGATACCATACTTGGCCCGTGTTCTAAGTGACAGAGACAATGTTAAGCGCGAAACCCATGACTTGCTTTTTAGAATCTTTTATTTCTCTCTTATTTTGTATTCTATAGCGAACTCCTTCTTAAACATACTCAGCTACCTAAATTATTAACATTAGCTTCCTTTTTTCTACTTTACTCTATTCCTTCTTTTGTGTATCTACTGGTTCCGACTATATTAGCACTATGAGTATTACAAAATTGTCCTGTCATTAAACATCATGTAATTATTAGTTTGTGGTTGTTGTTTTTTTTGTTCGGCAATATTAACTGACAATCTTGGTTGTGAACGCCATTATCACCATCTTAAAATTTTGTATTATTCAGGATTACTCACACTACCACCAGAAACACTGCATTAGACCTGACAACAAAAAAACAAAACAACAACCCTGAAATGTTATTTTATGATTGTTTAGTGTTGTTTCAACCAAATTAACTGATCATCTTGGCGATAAACATTCTTAAATATCATTTCATAACTTCTTGTATGACTATAGCTTTACTGTCACCATGCATAATCACATCATAGCTTCCACTACCCAATACTGAGTTATTATTATATGATGTTTATTTTCCTTTCTACTTCTTGGTATTTTTTCGCACTTTTTAAAAATTATTTTGTGTTTTTCTTGTTTTTTTTGCTGTTGGTGTCTTTAAATTTATTGTTTTTTGAAATACTCCTTTTAAATGTTTGATAAAATTAGATGCAAATATTGTAGATATGTGCTGAAAATTCCACACTGTACCACTAGTACTGTTTCTGGAATAAAGCAAATTATTATTATACTTCTTACGATTGATTTTTGGTGAACTAATATTTTGTTCTACAGTACTAGTTTTTTTAACCGGTAATTTAGTCTGCGTAGTGTCGAGGTAATTCTGCGTTTTCATATGTTATAACTGCTGAATAATACTGCAGATTTTACAACGAATACCTCTCTTTTTACTATTTCTGAGACTTTCTTGTACTTCGCTAAACTGAAGGAAGTTCCCGTAAGCTATACTGTGGAACTCAAAGATTGTTTTTCTGAATTCAGACCACAACACAAGTCGGCTCTGGTCATTACACTGAATATTACAGTGTTACCAGTCACTTTATTTCCCTAGCATTCTGACTGGTTGGTTATTTGAGACCTTTAGAGTATTCTTCGAACATTCAGCCACTGCATTATAATTCCGTAACCCATATAATATTCGAACTTCTGTCGTCAACCAGTATCCGTCTTCATATTCGACTTGTTGAACCCCACAGGTCACTGCTTCTGAATTAGAAAGTCTAGGGAGATTATGGGTATACAGTTATGAGGAGTCACAGATTAGTACAAAATAACTGTCCAGTTCTCTCTGATTCCCACTTCTTCTATATCTGATGTTGGTTAGAGACGAAATATACCTTGGAATCAGTCAAATGCCTACGAAACAACTTTTAAAAATAGGGCTATTTTCAACACATGCATAAATAATGGCGACTCAATCCCCTTTCTCGAAATTAATATCTTGCTAGTTGTAATACCATTAATTAAAGTGACCGCTGTGTGGTAGCTGCTTTTCATCCTAAAGCCAACATTTGTAGGACGCTTACGTACCACGAATGTGGTTCGGTTTCGACTTCCGACAGATGCACTCATAAATCCCGCTTAAGTTACTAACCGACGGTAATCCGGGTGAAGAGGGAAGACTGGGTTTCAGACTAGCAACCCAATCCCCACAAAAAGATAGGGCTTCTGAGAATTCAAATCTCAATTGGGAAGCCCCACTTTCTACTCAGAAAGCAAAATAATGAAATATGTATGATTTAAACGACCTCAACAAAGACTGCACTCACTGATAAGTCAAATGTACCAGCACCTAATGAAGACTGGGAATACAAAATAAGCAGTGCTACAAAATACAGTTATTACTAGATTGATCGGAATTAGATAGTGATATTCATGAAAACAAAAGATGTGATAATTCTTCTTTTCAACTAAAAATACGCACTAATCGCAATCAGATAATAAGGCTGATCATTATTCACTAACATGAAAGTATTTCGAAAGAGATAAGTGGAAATGGATGGGATGATATATTATTCACAGGGGTGATGAGAAAACTGCAAAAATAATTCATATGAAGTATAACTTTCAAGAAATAAAGACAAACTGCCCCGCTTAGCCTCTTCCATGTATATTTACCAGTACAACTGCTCTTGCGAAGCTACTTACACTGGGCGTACGATCAGAGAAGTTCATCGTCAAATTTCTGAACACCTCCCATCTTGCTTTAGCAAAGGTCCGAATAAAGCTATACTCAGCTCAATACTAGCTCATCTGGTCGATACTGGACATCAAGTGGACTCTAACAAAGCTTTTAAAGTTATTTATCGTATATCACACAACCTTTCGCATGGTCTACGAGTACGACTTCTACATACACATACAGCAGAGGCAATCGGAATTCATCTGAACAGGTCAAATCTGTGTGTTCGAAAGAAATTTGTACAGCCCTTTTTCTTTGCCATGGCCAACTACATAGCGTGTGTATTAAGTTTTTAAAAACGATTTTTCCCTTCCCCATGTAACCATCTTTGGCTTTGTCAATTTTTACAATTCTAGCTAATTCTATTAAGTTGTTTGTATCTTACGTCATTCTGCCAAGTCATGCTATTCTTCTTAGCTATCACCGCTATTTTACAAATCTCTTGATAATGTAATAACTTACTGCTAACGCCTAAGAATCAACTTATCTTGAATTTCGTAATTAATTTTTACTCCTCTTTCAAAACTTAGATATCCTGTTACTAACATCTATGTGTTAATTGTTTTAATAACTCCTTACCTCTTAATTTCACCCACCCCTCGAACCTAAAACTGATTAAATAAAAAAGCCACTTGACTGGTAAAGAATTTTGATGTAAAAAACTACATATTAGTGTAGAGCTAGCCGATGATGAGGAACACATTGAAAAGGAATGCATATTTCTTCGCTCAATTTGTCGTTTTTCCTAAGCATACTTTCGTTTTTCGCGCACAGCATTCATAAGGACTGTAATTCACTTTAGAGTTTAAGGTGTGGCTTTTTAAAACAAGGAATGAATAGAATTTTCTAACCTTTTTCATATATATCAGGTAAAATAATTTATTCATCCTACAACTTGAAACATCAAAAGGAAATAATTTCACATTTTTTAACTTACTACTTAAAATAGGCGAAATCTGTTGCTGTAAAATTTCATGACCATTAAAGTTATTTTTAACTTCCTGAACAAAATGATGTTTATGACTCATTGGGATTCAACATATGGAAATCAATTTTTTGCAATATTATTGAAAATTACTTTTACCGATGCCACAGATGAGAAGCCGACGAGAATCAGGTATTCAGATTAGGTGAAAATTGCTCCAATTCAGAGCAGTTAGCCGAAGGAACAAGATCCGAATTTTATGACATTAACGTCAAGTCAATGCTTCCACATGTTTGGAAGATTTGACGCTTATGTCAACAGAGGCAGTTTCAGCTGGCCACTGCATACTTTTACCAACAGCTACCTTCTTCGTCCAGCTACTGCAAGTCAAGTGGTTGGTCAGAAACGATAAGCGACGAAGTATTCTTTCACCGAACTATGCAACAACCAGTTACTCAGTAAATATGCGGAAGCAAATAGAGGTAGATTAGACATATGGTAGAGAGATATCTGAGTGACATCAGAAACCAAGTCTCAGAGTAGAATCCGAACTGGAAGTGACAAAACAGGCATGGATTTGAGGATGAAATTGAGAAGGTGATATGAAGAGTAAACGAAAGCTTGTAGGCTATCCTAGTGCTGGCGCGATGGTGATGTCTTGCTGAGGCTTTGTGTTTCACTTGGCAAGCAAAGGATGAGTAATAAAACAACAGATGATCAAGCTAACCGAATCCCTGCAAACCAACACTAAGTAATTCTTGAGCTACTGGTGTGGTGAGAGCTGACTGCTAGCCAAGTCGGTAGACAGTAATTTACGTCAATGTTTACGTCCCCAATGTTGGTCGTGAGGAAATAAGAACAAAGACTGATTCAACAAACAAGCAGAGCAGACTTTGTGTAGGCGGATACCATTTACAGATAGATAATCTGAACTTAAATAAATGGCCACAAAGAGATGAAAGATTAACGTTCAGCGAGAAACCACCAATCAGAAGACTGTGCTTGTTCGCTTATAATAATCTATAATAATGTATGTGAAGATCTATAAATATGTGTTGATTTCCTAAATAAACGATCTGTCGCCTTGCCATTGTCTTCTGTTGGTACACTTGTTTCCTATCTAGTCGTTGTATGTCCAATATTCTCACCTATTAAACTCCATGTCCTGAGTTCAATCCCTGTTTGATCGTGCAAGCATGCATGTGTACTGCTAAAAAGTCTCGAACTAGGAAAAACAGTTTTATTAATAGTTCGGTAACTGTCAGTAGTTTCCTAACTAACGTCATTTTGTGACGAAACCTACTAAGATCATTCTCTCTACTACAATGAGTGAATGTTATTCACTCATTTTGAAGGGATATTTCTAACACAGTTGAGAAATTTTAGGGTGACAGTTATTTAGGAAAAATTGATCTTAATAAATATTCTTATAAACTATCTTTCTATGTCTTAATGTCATTGCGTTTTACGCCTGAATAGATTGACCAAGTCTTTATAATCAAACGTGAATAAAACACGCACAAACTTTATCTCAGATGTTTACAACCACAATAAAATATGTACTTTGCTGTGTATGAGCATGTGTGTTACAGATGAGAATAGTCAATTTTCAAGTATTGGTTGTGTTGGGATTTTGTTTGATTGCATGGAGGATTTCATCATGAGCTGACATCAGTTAGAGAACCACTGGAAAACCAGCTATGGAGTACTCGACATCTGTTTCGTCAACCTAGTTTGAGTCTCTTCATTAGTACGCACCCACCGCCTGTGTTCGAACACAGGACCTTCTGGTTACAAGGCTAGCGGGCTCATAGACCAATCATCAGTCACTGGGACCCGATCCAATGGTCCATGAATTCTAACTTCTACTAATTCATGACATAGCGCGGCCATTTCGCAATGTCTTCTTCGATGAGTTACTGCCTCATCTTCAACCTGCTGTACCCTACTGGTCATGACTACCCACTAGAACCCCAGGTTAACTGTCTGAATAGAGCCAGTCACTAGTGAGCATCGGATTAATTTTCAATTAATGGTTTTGTAGGGATAGTTATCACAGTTAAGGAACGTTGCAAATATTCCCCTTGTAGATTATATATAGGCATGTACGAAACACACATGTCATTACGAGTAATATTTTTCAATTTGGCTCACAAGAAACTGCAGTCAAATGGAAGGTAGGAAAGTTATATTTATACTTATCAGTTGCTTATATAATTCAAATGAAAAGGCGCCTATTTAATAATTTATCCAATACTGTCTGACCTGCCGAAAGTGTTCTATAGAAAGGATATAAAATCCGGACATCAATAGATTTCACTTAAGAAGAATCCGACTTAACACGACACACAGTGATGACGTTTCGAGCACGACTTATTGCTCATAACTGTGACAAGGCACTCACATAACTTTTCAGAATTTGTTTGTGTAGTTTCATTACTTCTTTTCATTTGATTTTATTCTTAATAATATTTTCCACATCTCTCGAGTTCCTGCTGCATTTGCTTGATGTAGATTCACTGGACAAGGGCTCAGTGGTCAAGTTCTCCTGCCACCTAAATATCATGGGTTTTAGAAGTGTGGCTCTTCCTTATCCTGTTTTGTGACTGAGTATAAGTTCTTGCTTTCTAATCGCCGAGTTCGTAGGCTTTTTGAAGTCAGTCTTTCCACATTTAGCTAAACCCTTGTATTCCAATAACCTAACTGACTCTAATGTACTAATGCATTTCGTAGACTAGGTTATTCTGTCTCATAGAGTTAATAGGGTCTTTTCGCCTAAAGAGTGTATCCCTGATTGAGTTTATAAGTTTAAATGTTACTCTAACTTTGGCTGCATTAACTGTCCGACGTGAGATTTCAGATAACTCCTTCATAAATGGTCAAAATATAGATGCCTTAAATTCTTAACTATTTAATTTGTGGTTAATAGTTTCACTACTATTTCTTATTTAGTCGCGAGCTTCTGAGAGAACTTCCTGGGATAATTACTTAGCACTAATGCTTCTGGCATCCGTTTCACTTCATTATTTTAGCTTTCCGACGTATATCATTATTATTATTGTTCCTTTGGGTATCGAGTGGAACATAGGGCTTCAATAACACATTTCCACATTGTTCTATTTTCTGTCCTCCTGTTCAGCTAAGCCCACGTTTGCCCACAGTCTCTCAACTCCTCCCCGTCAGACGATCTTCTCCATATCACACTCGTATCAACGAACTACTCGTCCTTTCCCAATGGGATTCCACTCAACGGTCTGACGCACGATAACATTTGACATCCTCCTCAGTGTATTTGTTGAGCAATAGGTTCTTGGTTGGTTCAGTGCTTGGGTTTCTTGTTGCTAATTCTTTCTGGCCAGCTGGCAATCTTGCCTTCAATATGGAGCCAGAGAAGGCATCTGTTGATAAGACTCTGCAGTTGCCTGTTCGAAATGCTTTACGTAATGCGCAGTGCAAGTCTCTGACCTAAATGAAACCAATGACTGACTTAACATTTGTGTTGAAAATCTCAATTTTTCTCTTTATGCTGAGAGCAGAAGGTTTATAAGCTGATTTCAGACTGATGAAGGCGTGCCTTGTCTTTCCAGTTCTGGATGGTTTTGATATCTTCATCCGTTCCGCCTGTCGTTGGAACGATGCTTACCAGTCGGAAAAGTGAAGGAAGTGACCTCTTTCAAATTTCTCCCGTTGACAGTCACTGGTACTGGCTGTTCTTATTCCTGATGTAGTTAGTATTCAGAATTTTCGCTTGGTTGATCAGTCACAGCACCAGAAAACAAATAATGCCATATCTCTTTGTGTTTTTTATTCATTTAAATCAGCATTTCGTGCGTCGGTGGAATAGGGGTTAGGACGCTCGCCGACCATCCACATGGTCCGGGATTTGATCCCCGGCCAACGCACTCCTTACCTCGCTAATCCAGAAATAATGCTGGTGGAGAGGAAAGGTTGGGCATGAGGCTAGCAACCCCAGCCTCTAGCTTGAAGCCCTATGTTCCACTGGGGAACGTGAAGGAAAAAAATCAGCATTTTGTGGAATTATTCTCTGCCACAGTACTCAGATTCTATTCTTATATGAAGAAGTTAATAGACTTTAGGACTCTGAAGTTTACTGGGTTCCTGCCCCGTTATAATCTATACATAATGGTTGCACAACGACTCAAATTTTATTCATGTAGTCTTCGTTAATTCAGACTCCCCGTTTGTAATTTATCTTCTAGAAAAGCAGAAACATTCACTGCATCTTAACAATGTTTTTTTCATTCCTTCAAGGCTTCCCGACTAGAGCTGTTACAATCAATAATAAATACACTTGGTAGTCTGCGCTAACAAACTTCCTACCTGGTCGATTCGCCAGCCTGATGTTTTAATTATTATTATTAATAACAACAATGACACGATGTGATACCACAGAACCCGCGAAGCAAGGAGACAGAAAGATGGCCCATTGACATAGGCAGCTTTCACTGTCTCGAATCAACAGCGATAAGGGTTGAAGGCAACTGCGTATACACAAGTAAATATACATATATATATGCTTTAAATGGTCCTGAGAGGCACTAATTACATTAATAAGTTATAACAGTCTACGACCAATAGGACTTCAAGGTCATAAGTATGAGGAAATACAAACAGATCTGTACTGTGAAGAAAAATGTAGTATTTTAGAAAAATTAGGTCTATATAAAAAGAACATAGGACATCAAGCTTGAGCTTTGGAGTTTCAGTGGCGGTGGTATTCATTCTACAAGGTGGAGTTGCTGGTCTTACGCCCAGCTCTCCTTCATTCCCAGTCTTACTACAGAACAAATGAGGTTCAGGATTGAGTCTACTATAAACTGAACCAGGATGACGTGCACAGTTGGCGAGCACTATACCACGGAATCACCGATGTGCATTTCAGGAATTATCAAAAGTTTAGGTCACAATATTCACCCATATATTGCCCATTTTGGAAAGTCACAATTGCCACTGTAACTAAGAAAATACTAATGAGACCTTAGAGTTCAAATTAGGCGGCCACATTATAACATAGACACACTTGTTTATAAAAGGTAGAATACAACTGACTCAGTCAATTTTCAGTATGACTTCGAATGGCGTTTTGAGCTAAAATATACTACTCATAAGTAGTCATTTTTAAACGCAGTTATTTTAGCAACTAAAAAAAGGAATCAACAACCTTCCATCTGATTTATCATTTCCCTAAAGAAATTCCGAAATTTCCTTGGTTTTGCAAGGGAGAAAGGAAGTGTGTGCGAAGCTCTATTCTAAAACACCTTATTGACTCCTGTCACTCTGTCTGCCAACCCTGACCATGATTTTAAGACCATCTACTGAATCCATGCTAACTTATCGCGTCTGCTTCGTTATAGACTTCTAAAGACAGCGGAGGCCTTGGTCATTCATGACTTTAAGCCAGACAGGTCTTTGTGTATAAAAGAAGTATGTACAATCCTACTTCTACCATGACCGTAGAGGGATAGACATTTATTTGATTTGTTTATTTAGTTAATCTATGATTTATACAATTATTATCACTACTAGTATTATTCTCACTTTGAATTGTTTCCACTTTTCCCACTTTTCATTGTAAATCCAAGTTTTTTTGTTTACACTATTACAATAACCTCGAAATATGTCTACTTTTCACTTGGCTCCTAATATTTTTAGAAGTTTTAGGTCAAATGTTAGTCAAAGTTTATATGATTTAGCTGAACGAATGTGACACATACTTGTGACTAACAGTGGTACCCGAAGTTTTACTGACGACCAAGTTTAAAACTGATTACTTCTGATATATGTCTGGGCTTTTGACTACATATGGTTCTCATTTTACCACAAATAGTCTTATTCAGCATTAAGCGATGCGCATCCTGGGTTCCACTTCTAGTCACCGACAACCAAAACAATCTCTCAAAATGTTTGCATTACATTGCATTATATACCGACTGGTACACAGAGCTTCAGAAGCACATCTCGATCCTAATCAATTTCCTTCATGCCACTCCTATATGGCGCTACAGCTCCAGACAAGCCTTTCTTTCTTTATCACATCACCTTCTCAATGTCACACTCTAACTACGTCCAGCTCGTTGCTTTACATTCCACTTCTTCTGGAGGGGGCCCCATGTGCCTCCTCTGTGTATATTTAACCAACCTTAAAACCCTATTTACTAATTTATTCTTTACATCGTAAATTCATTCCACCTAAACATACAGAAGTTCCTAATGGCAGTTTTCCTATAACTTTACTGTCGATATTGGTCAAATTTTAATAATACACCTCTTTAATTATTTCTTTTAAAATAACATACTACCTAATTTTACGCAAGTAAGCAAAGTACTTTTTCAAAAATTGCTCAGATATTCTTCACATTCATCAATTAATAGTAATAACACTGCAAATCAAACCAGTGCGGATTCACGTACTTACCGAACAAGCTCCTTATACATCATTTTGTAATGGCCTGAAGTAACTAGTTTCTTCCAACATAAAGTTAAACTCATCACTTTGATTAGACATTAGATGGCAACTAGTGTCATGCGTCTTGTCCTGTGTTTGATGTAGACTGAATTTCATCAGTCAAGTTTGAAATGTAGCCACTATGCTAGGTGGCTCCCCATCACGGTGCACTCTGAATAGTTGTTGTTATTAGATAGGTGGAGGCGATCGGCAGAAAGCCCAGTGTGACCTAGGTTTCGTGCTTGTTGGCACAACAAGGCGTATATGCAATCTGAGATTCGAACCCATCTCACCCAGTGCTGCTGATAATTCATACAAATAATTGATATTAATAGTTGCAGACTACAAAATTCATTTAGAAGGCCATGCTCGCCAGAACTAGATATTATCAATTAGAGAACAACTGAAATCTAAGAAGCACTGGACTTCTGTTCTCTTCTCGTCTGGGAATTACGAGCAGTATGCACCCTGACTCAATCATGTATCGAACTTATGATCTGTAGGTTACGATGCCAGCTTGTCACCAAATAGTCAGTAGAGCAGATGCCATTCGTTCACGAAATATACCGAAACTTCAAAACCTGTCATCGTTGGGTGCTATCATATGAAAATGTTGACCGAAAACTATGCCATATCAGAGTGTAACAGAACCTTTTTACTATTAACTGTTGTCCCCATACTCAACTTTTAACCCGATAGTTTTAAATTCAGTCGCTAACTGAGCCATTATTTGACACTTTGGATATTCTTAAGCCGGACGAAGTCGCTTTCTAGTACTTCTTGGCTTTTGTTGTATTTTTTTTTTCATAATTGATTTTATTTTGTAACAAAATGCTACCTGAAATTAGCAAATACTTAAACAAGTTCAAGTCTTATTTACCAGACTGCAGTGAAAAGTTGATGCTTTATATTCCATTTATTAGTTTTGTACACTATTTTGCATAGGGGAACTTTAATTAAAATCCCAATATTACAATATGGGAAAAAGTCTCAATACCCATTAGCAGTACTTTGATTAAACCCTCTTTCTTGTTAGGAAACAATCTTTCATGAACTTAAACGGTAGTGAATGATCGTAGAAGAATTCATTTGTAAATGTGTATTTCTTCAACTTATATCTTATTCCAGATTCATAAGATAGATTTACTTGCATCGATAACACTGAAACCAAGAAGTGAAATTCAGGCAGTATGCTTCCTATGCACTTTTCCATTGAACAGAAATCTGTCTTTGTTGAAGCTAGGAGAACAAGATTACTTTAGATGGGTAACCATCTATTTTTGGCTGATACACAGAGTAACTGTATAACTGTACACCGAAATTAGCTTAGCAGCGAGAGAAACTATTAGCCTCTTATTTAGATGGTTAAAAATAGTACCAATCAGTCGAAAAAGAAACCTAATTAGATCTCTTGCCCCTCGCGTCCGACGCATCTGCAGCTCTGATACCATGGACAAGAAGAACTACACTTCCTGAAAGAAACCTTCATACAAAACGGTTATCCATCAAGATTCGTAGACAAAAACATCAAACAGAAAATCCAAAAACAAGAGACACCATCCGTGCCAAAAATGATACTTTATATGAACTTCGACTTCAAAGGTAACTTACGCAGTGATGCCCTTAGGAGGAGAATTTCCACTTCTTTAAGAAGAACTTTCTTCGTGGCAGCATTGAGAGTAGTGTTCTCTAGTCGCTCGCTGATCTGCAGAAGCCCAAAGGACAAGATCCTGCACCTGACCACTTCTATGTGTATATATCAGTTCACCTGTTGCTGTAGAGCCAGGTACATTGGTCGTTCAACGTCTATCCTGTCAAAAACGGTCAAAGAACACTACCCAGCGTGGCTACAGAAAGGAAATAATGGCCATATAAGGAGTGCAATAATCGAACATCTAGTCAACACTGGTCATTCCATCTCAACGAATGCCTCCTTCAAAGTAATCTACAAAGTGAAGAACAACCTCCCAAAGACAGTACGATTTCGTCTTCTTTGCATCGCAGAAGCCCTAGTCGTTCAGTTAGAAGAACCAGAACTATACATACAAAAGAAAATTATTCAACCACTTCTACTCTCATGGTAACAACTCCGTTAATTTGACTTAACTTTTGTTTGTATGCTTATTTTTCTAACTACTTAAAACCCTCACATAATTCCGTATGCTATTTTGTTTCCATGTACACCCTGAGCACAACTCTTTCATCAAACTATTCACGTTATTACGTAACTCTTCTTTAACAATCGTTTGTGACAACTCATCACTTTTGTTACTATCCTCTTATATCAACATCCAATTCATCTGAATTTACTAATTGTATTTTCGTTTGACAAATTTAATGTACACACACATACAAAACAACCATATATTTGCGATTGTACATCTATGAAAATGAATTCGCCCGAAAGAGACTCTTCGATGAACTACTGGTCTTCTGTCGATTAATGTTCGAATGGGAATGTTTCAGGAATAGTATTTTTCTCTACTATGCTTACTTTTGGATTTCTTAAAATAACCACTTTCAGAAGGACACATTTCAAGAGAAATAAACATGCCGTACAGTTTCTCTGCCTTTTGTGATACAAACGTAGAATTCTTGCCAGCCACGCGGAAGGACCAGGTTCGATTGTTGGCTAATACACTCACTTGTAAACCTTGCCTAACTTACTGGCCAATAGTAAGCTGAGTCTAGAGAGAAATTCGCACATGAGGATAACAAACCCATCCCAAAAAGATACACCAGCACTACCGAAACTTTTAGAGCTCAAGCTTGAAACCCTATAGTCCACCTGGAAAGCAAAGGAATGAAAAAATACAACTGGCGGCCTGCTTAAACCTGGGGCTACCAAAATTTCCATCCTATATATTGCATCTATTTCCTCGTATTTATTTTATTTTAATCATTCAATTATGTGTACTAATCGCATTGTTTACTCTCGCGGTTATTTAAAAAGTTTCCAAACGGCTAATTTACTCGTTTCTAACAAACTTAAGAAAAAGCCTCATGGTGGATGGCAACGAGCTTTAAAGCGTACTCCGATGCATTTGATGACTGTTCCTGTGATTATGAGCACAAATTGCAGATCTCTGCCAAACAAGATTAATTACTTGCATTCTCTATTATACTCAAATGTATATTGTAACACTGCTGTAATTACTCTTCAAGAAACTTGGCTGCACGATTCATATGACGATAATTTGGTCTCTTTACCTGATTTTACAATGTACAGACAAGACCGATGTAGCTCAAAGAAGAAGAGAGGTGGAGGTGTGGCCACTTTTATTAATTCTCAGTGGTCTACTGCCAACAACGTCTGCTTCAAATTCTCAAATGACAATATTGATTGTATAACTATTAAATGCCGACCTAAACACTTATCTAAGTATAACTGCATTTTTGTCACAAATATCTATGTCACACCTTCTTGCAGTCCCTCAGAACTATCGATCTTTGCCGACGAATTCACTATTTTTGCTGCTTCTTCGTTTGGTAACTCCTTGTCTGTAGTAACTGGTGACTTCAACGCCAGTGACTACAGTTTTATTACATTGCTGGGTCATGAAAATGTGGTTAGCTTCCCAACTCGACAAGATACTTCGCTTGATTTAGTATTCATAAATGATTCTGGAATATACGAAGCTCGTAAAAGAGCTCCACTCTCAAACTCTGACCACTGTATTGTACGAGTTCTACCTAAAGTTTACGGAAAGTTACACAAAAAAGCCTTCTCTAACTTGTCCAAGAAAGTTGTTCACAGATGTTACTCAAATGAGAATGTACAACATCTTAGAAACATGCTCAGTGACACAAGATGGGATCTGTTTAATGATGTTTCACTTGATGACACAATCTCTAATATTACGTCTTATCTGAAATTCTGTTTTGAAGTCTGCTGCCCAAAAGAAACATTATTCGTCAAATTCGACCGTTTCTCCTCCCCTCAACTTAAAAAGCTTCGTAGAGAGAAGGAAAAGCTATATAAAATGAAAGATAAAAGTGGCGTAAAAAGAACTAACTTCCTTATCAAGTCTGAAATGAAGAGATTGAATGTTATATATAGCCAGAAATTCATATCCTGCAAAAATGCTTCAAATATATGGAAACTATTTAAGGAAATCACTGGTGGTAAGCAGATTAACAATATTCCGTATTCTTCTGATGTAAGTACTCTTAATAAATCTTTTATTTATTCCCCCTCAAATTCCATGCTTCCCAGTATCACTAGTGTTAATAATAGCCCCTTTCCAGGTTTTAACACAAATGATGTTCAAAAGTGCCTCAAGTCTCTGAACCCTTGCCAGAGCTTAGGTCCAGATCATGTACCTAGTATTATTTTCAAAAAATGTTCTGATATTCTATGTTACCCTCTCACTGATCTGTTTAACAAATCTTTTTCCAGTAATATTGTGCCTGCTGTTTGGAAAGACATTAAAGTTGTACCCATACCTAAATCGTCTACTGGAGCATGTGTCAAATTTAGACCCATTGCTATTACCTCTCCTTTTTTGAAAACTATGGAGAAACTACTTTTACTTAGTCTTGCACCCTCTCTTAAATCCTTTAATGATCCAAAACGGTTTGCTTATAAGCACAGTAGAAGCACTTTAGATGCAGCTGCCGTCTTATATCATAACATTGCTTCCAGTCTAGACAAAGGGGCCAAATTTGTCCGTTGTGCCTTCCTAGACTATACATCTGCTTTTGACTCGGTCCCTAGGGACATCTTGTTAAATAAACTTGCTGTAAGTCAAACAGAATGTTGGGCTGTTAACTGGTTACACTCTTATTTCTCAGAAAGAAAGCAGTACACCGTGTATAAAGGGAAGTCTTCCACTTCATTACCTACTGAAGCTGGTGTCCCTCAAGGCGCTGTCCTTTCTCCTTTTCTTTTTTCTTTCTTCTTACATGACTTGCCTCACTCTGATGAAATAAATTTTGTGAAGTACGCTGATGATTTAACTGTTTCAATGGCTGTTAACTCCCAGCTAGATTGTACCAAAATAAATAGCTTTCTGTCGGAAGTCAGTAAATGGTCTGAGTCTAACGGTCTTAAACTGAATCCTTCTAAATGTCAAACTGTTAATTTCAGCTTAAGGTGTAAACGGCAGTTAAAAGAAGCCGTCGATTCTTATGACAGTTGTAAGATTGATGACAATGATATAGGAATTAAATCAGAAATTAAGTATCTTGGACTTATTCTCTCTTCTGATCTCTCCTGGTCTTCCCATGTCTCAGCGATCTCCAGTAAAATATTCCGCCTGACATTTTACATTAAGAAGTTAAGGCACTGGGGTATAACTCAACCCCTCCTCTTACAGTTTATAAACTCTTGCATCCTACCTATTCTTCTTTATTGTTCACCCTTATTCTTTCCTGGTTTGCTTAAAAGGGACTTTGTCACAATTCATAGAATGCTGAAGACTGTCAGCAGAGTGAGTGGTGTCCCAGTGGACTACATAGCTAACGTCGTTGTCGATAGGCATTTGACTTCGTGCAGTATATTTGCCAAAGGGATTTTGTCTGACTTGGAGCATCCACTTCACCCTCAGCTTTCACCTTGCATCTCCTCAGGTAGAACGAGAAGTAACTTCAGAAAACTGTATGCTCGCACGTCTAAGTATCAAAATTCTATGATACCATACTTGGCACGTATTTTATGTGATGAAAATAGCGTCAGGCAAGAATTGACTAACCTTTTTTCATCTAGTAAATAAACAATCTTCTCCATCCATCCTTATATACCTTCAAGTTTTACTTTTATTATTTCTATTATATTTATGGTCCTGTTGCTTCTTGTTTTTTCTTTCATAACTGCAAACAGGAACTTATCACTATGACTGCTGTAATTTTTGTTTTTCCCCTCACCATATCATGTAAAGAGAACATTATATTCAATATTTTTAATCATGCAAGGATTCGTATACCACATCGACAATACTGTGTGAAACAAGCCGACGGCAATTTTCACTTGTATTATTATTATTATTATCATTACCTTGGCTGCTATCATTATTATTATTTCCATTTTATATGCTGCATGTTTTTTATTTTTATTTATTTATTTTTATATTAACCGTATTGTAAATGTAGAAAAATTTTCTTTGTGATTAATTTTATTTATAATTTGAGGAAATTAGATGCAATATTGTGATTAATGCTGAAAATTCCATTCTGTATCACAAGTACTGTTTTTGGAATAAAGTAAATTATTATTATTATTATTATTAAAAAGTGTGATTTGAGAAAGATTGTAGAATAATAATATGGTCTCCTCACAAGGCTTCTGTAAGCTAATAATACTAATACATTTCATGCATCCAATCTAACTTATGTCAAACCTGATTTTAAGTACAAGATCCAAGCAGTCAGTACATGTTTCATATGTGAAACAGATGGTGAAAGAGTGAGAACTAAATTGACAAAATGACTCTCAAACCTGCCACATAGAAAGAGGCTGACTTAACTAGATTTACTCCCACTGAAATACTTGAGTCTTAAGCAGTGATTTCGGTGCTAACTTCCCCCACTAATTAATTCACTGTAGAGCTGACCACTTGTAAAGACGAGGATTGAATCATCTAAGTACTGAAATTTGTTTTTCCCATCGGACCATCAAAATTCTTTACGGCAACACATCGTTTCAACACCTTCTTATACATCATTCCAAGCACACACAAAAACAGTCCTCCAAAAACAGTAAGTCAAAAGGATTGATGCAAACTTGAAGCTTACAGACCTTAACAGTTTGAGATCTGAATTACCTCACAAGAAAGACGCTTTAGCAGCTAATAAGGTAATTCATATTCGACAACATAAAGACTTTAAAAATAATATGACGAAATATGCAACAGCAACAACAACAACAGACAACAACCAGCATAAATGGGAGGAACCTGAAAGAAACAACCTCCTCTACCTACCTACCTGGGAAGCATCGTTTCAACTACAGGCGAACGAACCGATGAGGATATCAAAGCAAGAATCGGAAAAGCAAGACAAGCTTTCACTACTCTCAAGTCTGTGTGGAGGTAAACAGCACTCAGCATCAAAAATAAGATCCGAATTTTCAACTCCAATGTGAAGTCAGTGCTTCTATACGGATCAGAGACTTGCACTGCCCGTCATAAAGAGCATCTCTAACAAACTACAGACCTTCATCAACAGTTGTCTTCGCTCAATACTCAAGATCAGATGGCGGGCCAGAAAAGATCAGCAACAGGGATCTCTGGGAGCAAACCAACCAGGAACCGATCGTGAAACAAATAGGCAGGAAGAAATAAAGATGGATTGGCTAGCCATACTCTGAGGAAACCATCAAGTGACATCACTAGACAAGCCATTTCTCGAGTGGAACCCGAAAGGGAAGCGGTGAGTTGGTCGTCAGTGTGAGGGTGAGTTGGAGGAGGTCATGTGAAGAGGAAATGAAAACGTGTGGACAGACTTGGAGCCAGGTGAAGACTCTAGCAGAGAACCGAACGCAATGGAGACGCACGGCTGAAGCCCTATGTTCCTCTAGGAATTAAAGGATACAACAATAATAATAATAGCAATGCAACAGCTGCCTAGTGCTATTCTGTTAATCGCGATTTTCTTACTGAAATTGTAACAACAGAAGACAAGGGCCAGGATAACAGATCCTTTATTAAGGAAAATCAACACATATTTGTAGATTTTAGTGTACATTATGGTAGATCATTGTTAGTAGAAAATACAGTCTTTGATTGGTTGTTTCTCACAGAAAGTTAACCTTGCATCTCTTTGTGGCTGTATCAGACCATCCATATGCTAACTGTATCCGCCTACGCAAAGCCTTTGTTCTCATTTTCTCACCACCAATATTGGGGACATAAACATTAACGTCAATTACTGTCTACCAACTTTGGCTAGCAGCCAGCTGTCACCACAATATCACTCCTACACAAGTCTTCCAAATGTAGAGAAGAAACTTGTGTCACGAAAAAATACAGTATACCCAGCTATTACCAAGTGATTTAACTTATTCTCTCAGAAAATTGACCAACATAACGGGGGTCTGTGCTAAAAGATTATTCAAAAGTTAACGTCTATTAGGAGTGCATTGACTTGAAAGTCATCTAGCTTTATGGCTACGTTGCAAACCTGATCGATAGAATTCAGTTAATATCCACAGAAATAATTAAAAACATAAAACTGATTACTCTCCGAATACAGCTCCACAGGAGATCAGTCGTAAGCTCGTGTGGCTCAGTGTTAAAACCTCTGACAGCAGCACTAGATGACACGGACTTGAATCTCCAAGAGGACAGATACGCGTTGCTGAAGAGTATCAGTTAGCCGGAAACTTGGGTCCACAGATTGCAGTCAACTATCTCCAACTACCTCTAATAAATGTCTCCTAAATGAAGTTCACACAAACTTGAGAATCTACATGCAAAAACCAACAAGTTGGCAGAAGAGGCAACGAAGACCGAACTTCTAATAAACATAGCGAAAACTAACCAGCAACAACAACAACAAGCATCAATAACCACCAACGGGAGAAATTTGAAAGAGGTCACCTAATTCACTTATTTAGATAGCATCATTTCACCTACAGGCGACATAGATGAGGATGTCAAATGCAGCCTGGATCGGAAAAGCAAAACAGACATTCATTAATCTGAAATCCATGTGTAAATCTGCTGTACTCAGTATGAAGAACAAAATTTGGATTTCAGGCTGTAACGTCAGTTCAATGATTCTA
Source organism: Trichobilharzia szidati (assembly GCA_944472155.2). NCBI lineage: Eukaryota > Metazoa > Platyhelminthes > Trematoda > Strigeidida > Schistosomatidae > Trichobilharzia > Trichobilharzia szidati. The sequence goes on along the minus strand of OX235274.1, from coordinate 117,427,780 downwards.
AACTGATGAGAGACTTTCACTGCGTGTCATGTAAAGCATTCCCAACAGGCCACTGCAGACTTTGATCAACATCTGCCTTCTCTGGCTCCATAATAAAGATTAGATGGCCAGAAGGATAGGCAACAGGGAACTGTAGGAACGATTAAACCAACAGCCTATTGCATAACAAGCATGCCAAAGGGAATGGAGGTGAATCGAACAATCTCTGAGGAGACCGATAACTAATCTAGTGAACCCAGATGAATGGAAAGTGACGAGTTGGGGGTGTGTCCGAGTGTTACACTGAGGAGATTGTGTGAGGAGGAGATTACAGCTTATGGGCAATCGTGGAGTCAACTTAGAAGGGACTGCAGAGAACAGGATGAAATGGAGATATTCCGTAGAAGCTCTATGTGCTAATCATAAGCCGACATCGGTTAGAGAACCATTGGGAAACCAGCTATGGAGTACTGGACAGCTGTTTCGTCCCAGTCTGGGACTGTTCATCAGTACGCACTCACTGCCAATGTTCGAACCCAGGACCTTCTGGTCACAAGGCTAGCGAGCTTGTAGACCATTCATCAGTCACTGGCACCCGACCCAATGGCCAGCTTGTGAATCCCAACTTCTGCCAATTCACGACATAGCGAGACCACTAACCAATGTCACTGGTGAATATTTGTCCTCACATCCGACGTGTTTCATCCTACTGGTCACGACTTCCCACTAGATTCCCAGGTAACTGAAGAGTCCAAAACTCGGACGAAACAGCTGTTCAGTACTCACTGGCTGGTTTTCCAATGGTTCTCTCTAACCGATATCAGCTCATGATGAAATCCTCCAACCAATCAATCAAAACTCTGCAAACCAATATTTGAAACTGTAGTTTATTCATGCCATATACAGTCAGCCCTGTAGGTGAATAAATATAACACTAATCTGTGATTCTTGATTTGAATACAACTGATATTTTTAGTGTTAGAATGTTAATTATACTTTGCGGCGCACAAAATTAACAGCAGTATCAAATGTGTCTCTCCAGCTTGATGTTTAAACAACCAACCCTACAATTACTGGTTTCATTACGAGCTAACATCAGTTAGAGAACCATTGGAAATCTAACATGGAATATAAACCAGCTGTTTCGTCCCAGTCTTGAACTCCTCAGTGGTACGCACCTAACAGAGTTCAAACTCAGGACCTCCTGGTTACAAGGAAAGCTCGTAGATTATTCAGCCATGTGAGACCCATTTCAACGACTCTTGAATCCTAGCTTCTCCCCAATTGGCGATATGTACATGCGGCAATCATCAGCCATTGTCATAGGTGAGTAACTATCCTCTTACCAGACTTCATAGACCTTGTCAGTTACGACTTCTCACTAAAAATTCCAGGTAACTTCCATTATACAGCCAGTCGGTACGGTAGTCAGCATTGGAGTAATTTCCAAGTGTCAATTTTGCAGCTAACACTAATGAGACAAATGTCTCACTTGATTGTTTAATGTGTGTGAACAATCCTCCCTTACAAAGCATACAAAATCAATAATCATATATACAGATATATAAAAATGTCTAACAAAGACCATAAGTAAGAAATCTTTTCTTTCCTTTCAAACAAAAACAAATAACCAAATTAAACTCAAGGTTACAAAGAGGTCAATATGGGGGCAATAAAATAACAAACTGACCTTGAAAGTAAAACAAACAGTGGGCTAAATCAGCTTTTTTTTAAGGTCAACTAAGTAGGTAGGAAGGAAATCACTGTAATCTTCTGCACCTCACTGAATATTTGATTATAGTAAAATATTAACCAATAAATATTGGATATGTATAAATAAGAATAACTACAATGTCCATTCATTTAAGGAAAAATTTTTTTAAAAAAATAATGCTCACTAGTGACTGGACCTATTCAGGCAGGTAGTTACCTGGGTTCTAGTGGGAAGCCGTGACCAATAGGGTACAGCAGGTCTAAGGGGGGGGGGGACAGTTACTCACCAAAGAAGACATTCCGAAGTGGTAGGAGTTAGAATTGATGGGCTGGCCATTGGATCTGGTCCCAGTGACTAGTAAATGGTCTACGAGCTCGCTAGCCTTGTAACCTGGGGGTCCTGTGTTCGAACCCTGGGGGTGGGTGCATACTGCTGAAGAGTCCCAAACTGGGTTGACGAAACAGCTATCCAACATTCTCTAGCTGGTTTTCCAATGGTTCCCTCTAGCCGATAACAGCTCATGTTGAAATACTCCAAGCAATCAAACAAAATCTCTACAAGCCAATACTTGAATAAAACTTTCTTTGTCAATAAAGTTATTTTCATAGGCTGACTGTACAACTGCGTTTTTTTCTTTATTTACTAGAAATGTATGTAACGCCAGAACAAAAGAATGTATGGCAACGGAATTATCTCTTGGCAACTTGATGTACAGATACAGACATCTCATATCCCAGCGATTTCTAAGAAAGTGTTCTATCTAACCTACTACATTAAGAAACTCAGACAATCTGGAATCACACAACCTCTACTTTCACAATTTGTCAACTCTTGTATCTTACCTATTCTACTTTACTGCTCCCCGTTAGTCTTTCCTGGGCTACTGAAAAAGAGATATGCCATCCTGAGAAGGATGTTGAAGGTAGTTAGTAAGACTAGTGGTGTAAAACTCAGTCAGCTCGTCACTACATTAGTTGAAAGGCATCTGAATACATGCGAAAAATGGTCTAAAACCATACTCTCCGACCCCCAACACCCCCTCTATTCCCAACTCTCGCCTTGTATCTCATCAAGTAGAACCAGAAATCAGTATAAAATAATCTATGCTCGTACAACCAAGTACAGGAAATCAACGATACCATACTTGGCCCGTGTTCTAAGTGACAGAGACAATGTTAAGCGCGAAACCTATGACTTGCTTTGTTCCTTCTTTTGTGTATCTACTGGTTCTGACCATATTAGCACTATGAGTAGTACAAAATTGCCCTGTCATTAACCATCATGTAATTATTAGTTTTTGTGGTTGTTTTTTATTTTTTTTTATTTTTTTCGGCAATATTAACTGACAGTCATTGGTTGTGAACGCCATTATCACCATCTTAAAATTTTGTATTA
>OX235274.1:117373644-117424192 GCA_944472155.2 Trichobilharzia szidati | reverse complement strand
CAGAAAATGTTCGTTCAACCCCTCTATGCTAAAATATGGTAATCCTCAATCATATTTTAGCTCTACCAATTCTTCATTTTTTTCATTTTTGTCTATTCAATTTGTACACTCTTCCTTATTAAGTCAATTGTTACTATTACTACTCTCACTTTTAATTGTCCCCGGTATTATTTCACTTGTTCCACTTGTCATTCTAAACCAATTCATTTATGCAACATTAAATTCTATGCTATTAAATTTCACACAATATTACGTAACGTTTTTATTTTTTCGATTTGTCTACTAATCTTATTCATAAGTAAAAACACAGTTTTTGTTCAGCGTATATTCATATATACATATATGTATACTGATCTTATAATTGCACACCTTATTCAAGTTCTATCCATCCTATGACTTATTCTATATATGACATTAATTGTTTTGCCACTTCACATTTAACTTTGATTATAATCACAAACATTTTAGTTTTAATTGGATTTCATATTATTAATATTATTATTTTATGCATTCACACCTATGTTTCAATTCCCTCACCGGATATAACTTCTTAAAAACCATATACATGCACGATTGTACAGCTTGATAATATATTCGTTGGAAAGAGTCTCTTCGCTGAATCATTTGTTTTGATTTTCTATAAATTAACGATTACGGTAAACTTGCATTCAGTGGGTTACTTTGCGTGTATTAGGCTAACACAGTAAACTGTTCATAGTGCGAAATGAAATTTAATTACACTCTAGTTAATCCCTTAAGCGTTGGTACGATATAGGTGGCAGGACCTATTAGTTACGTTTATTTAGGACATGCTAGGAACTAGTGAACTTGGACTGATAATATGTAGTAAATAAGATGCAGATCACTCTAATTTCTAATTTACTTCTAAGCTACTGTGATCATGAAACAACTAACCTAAGTCTGTTTTGTACTTTCACTCTTAGGCGTACGAATGGAAATGAAGTGTGACAATAATTGAGGAGCACATGTTCATATTATGGATGTACACAGAAAAGAGGTGATAATACTAACATTTCTGCAAGAAGAACCGATTCATACGAGCGCGTCGTATTCGTAATGTTGTCTGTGGTTCATTTGGCAACAAACTGTCCAACCTCCTGACGAACTCTTACAATTCTCGTAGAGCAGCATTGGGATTTCATTGGTTAAGGCGAACAAGGCGACTTCTAAAGCGTTCATAAGCACTGAGAAATATGTTGTTTGTTTGCAGTGATAAGTGGGTGACACGCGGCATGTTGTCAGTGGTGTTAAAATTGACGTGTCAGCCTTCCACTACTTCTCAGAATATCAGAGAATCGGATTTACGGAAAGAAAAAATTTGCATGTATCTGCGGGAGCAGTTACATTGGAAGAACAGAAAGAAGGGCATACCCGCGACTTTCTGAACATATACCCAAAAGCTTATGTCTAAAGGGAATAAATGCTTTAAACAGTGCCATCGCCAGCCATCTCCTCGACACGGGTCATGAGGTGGACGTCGAAAAGTCGTTCAAAATTATCAATAAGCGAAAGAGCTCAGTGCTCCTTAAGTTTGCTGAAGCCATTTCCATGATTCGCCTGAAACCTGCTTTATGCGTTCAGAAAGAAGCGGTTATCAGTCTTTCTTTGCCCTGGTAACTAGATATTTTTCATCCGAATGCGAGATGCTGAAAAGTTTTCATTGTGTATGATTATTATTTTTCGGAATAGTGTTTAATATTGCATTTATATATGTACATATTATTAGTGTATGTGCATACTGATCGATTGATTTTTGCTTAAAACGAACTCTGTGCAAGTATGTTAAAATTGTTTTTGTAGATATACATTTAATAATGTCTTTGCTCTGTAAGCAGCTGACGAGAAGACAACGAAATAAAGATGGTACCATTTTATTCTGCTAAAACTAGTTCTTGTTTTTTCCAAATTATGTAATTTTTGCTGACTATGTACTCTGATGGTTAATAAAATCCGAGTAATTCTGCTGAAGAAGCTGTGGCGGCTTACACAGCGAAACGTTCAGAATACAGATCTTGTTTTGATTGCATGGAGGGTTTCATCATGATTTTTTTCTTAAACACGCTGGGATTAATTTAAGCAATTTATAATGAAGCTTCTAATCTGTTTTTACTAACACAGATAACGAATTACTGAGTTAATGTATCAAGAGGATATGATTTTGCTAAAAATAATTGGCGCTTCTAGCTGGTAATGTATTAATGATTGAACGCTGTTAACAGAGTTTTGGATAAGTTTTCAGACAAGTGAGATATCTACAGTTTCACTGAGAAGACTCTAAAATTTGTTATTCTTCAAAAATTGGATATTTCTGTTTTGTATATTACCACGATGCCTACTATGATGTGCCACCGACAATTATACATTTCATCCAACAGCTGTACGACAATGCTGTATGCCAAGTAATCCACAACGGGAAACTTACGGAATCCTTCGAAGTGAGGACAGGAGTAAGACAAGCTGGCTGCCTACTATCGCCAATGATTTTCCTGATTGCAGTAGACTGGATAATGCGTCAAACAATGGGCAATGAGGAAACAGGCATAAAATGGAGTCACACAAAAACTTGGAGGATCTGAACTTCACTGATGATATATGTCTGATTCCTCACAAACTCGAAGGTATGCAAGCCAAAAGCAACAAGTTGGTAGAAGAAGCATCAAAGATAGGACATCAGGTGAACATAGACAAAACAGAGGTGATGAAGATTCATGGGCAACACCACCACCAACAGCAACAACAACAGACAACGATCAGCATAAATGGGAGGAACCTGGAAGAAACAACCTCTTTTACCTACCTCGGAAGCATCGTCTCAACTACAGGCGGGACTGAAGAGGATATCAGAACAAGAATCGGGAGAGCAAGACAAGCTTTCACTACTCTCAAGTCTGTGTGGAGGTCAACAGCGCTCAGGATCAAAACTTAGATCCGGATTTTCAACTCCAATGTGAAGTCAGTGATACTCACTATACGGATCAGAGACTTGCACTGCGCGTCATAAAGAGCATCTCAAACAAACTAAAGACCTTCACTAACAGTTGTCTTCGCTCAATACTCAAGATCAGATGGCCGGCCAGAAAAGATCAGCAACAGAGAGGGATCTCTGGGAGCGAACCAACCAGGAACCGATTGTGAAACAGATGGGCAGGAATAAATGGAGATGGATTGGCCATACTATGAGGAAACCATCAAGTGACATCACTAGACAAGCCATCGCTCGAGTGGAACTCGAAAGGGAAGCGGCGAGTTGGTCGTCAGTGCAAGGGTGACTTGGAGGAGGTCATGTGAAGAGGAGATGAAAGCGTGTGGGCAGATTTGGAGCCATGTGAAGACTCTAGCAGAGAACCGAACTCAATGGAGACGCACGGCTGAAGCCCTATATTCCCCTAGGAATTAAAGGAAACACTAATAATAATACCACGATTCCTAAATCTCTACCCAGAAGTGGTTTGGTCCTCTGAGCTGAGTCAAACCGGGTAAGACAGTGAAGAGCTGGGTTGCGAACGAACCAGAGAACAATCCAGTTTTCAAATCACTCCGATCTGGCTGGCAAGTACTACTGGTTGGTGTGAGTGGTATCTTACTACCCATATCAGCCATCGCGCAAAGTCGTAGCTACCCCTCTTCACTGACATCTATCGTATCAAACAGATCACATAATGTAGTCTGAATAATTTCTACTTTCAAAGGAAACTGTGGTCAAATTTTACTTCGAACTGCAAATTGCAAGTAGGATCCGGTGTGTTGAAGGTCCATGCAGGTAGCTATTTATTTATTTATTTATTATAGCTTGAAACCACACGATACTTTTGGTACAAGTATGGAATTTTTAGCATGTGATATCCGTAGCCCAAATTTAGCAGGCCGACTATTGATATCGGGTGTGCGTCGGCAGGCGATCGAAATCCAGTCCATACGCATGGTTAGCGGGAGTCCTAACCGCTGTGCCATCAACGTGGTGGTTTAAACTGATTTAGTACAACAACCTGAGTCATATCTAAGCTTGGCCCCGTACGAGTGAAAATGCTCAATAGTTTTATTTCATAGGAAGTAAAAATTAAAGCCTGACAATTTACTGAACGGTATTTCAACAGTATTGCGGGGATTTCTCATTGCCTTCACTGCAAACTTCATCATAAACTGAAATCCATCACCGAACCATTGAAAATCAAGGGACATTGAACAGCTGTTTCGTTCCAGTATGAGGACATTCAGCAGTGACCTGCCATCACTTCGATCTCTGGAGAAGTTATGAGTGCCTTCCTCTGAAGCTAGGACGATACAGATGTTCGATATCCATTGTACATTTGCACTAATTCTTCAATTGACGCTGGTTTATGGTAAAATGTAGCTTGAGTACGAGACTCTTGACAAGAAGTTATCGCATAAAAATGTAATGTAATAAAGGTGGTTGGTGCTTCTTGTCATTGGTCGGTAGAGATTTTCATCACCTGTCTTCTCCATTTCTCCTAAATAAAATTCTATCCTCGCTGCTTCTTCTGCCAACTTGTCGACTTTCACCTACAAATCTTTGAGCTTGTATGAATTGAGACATAAATCATCCAAAACAAATGATTCAGCGAAGAGACTCTTTTCAACGAATTTATCATCAAGCTGTGCAATCGTATATATATATGGTTTTTAAGAAGTTATATCCGGTGAGGGAATTGAAACATAGGTGTGAATGCATAAAATAATAATAATATGAAACGCAATTAAAACTAAAATGTTTGTGATTATAATCGTAGTTAAATGTCAAGTGGCAAAGCAAATTAATGTCATATATAGAATAATTCATAGGATTTAATGTTTCATAAAGGCATTGATTTAGAATGACAAGTGGAAGAAGTGAAATAATACCGGGGACAATTAAAAGTGAGAATAGTAATAGTAACAATAGACCATGAAAGTTGGATGGGTTGAAAGAACTTTTTCTGTACACAGAGATCTGGCTTTTCTGTTTCGATAGCCAACGCTTCAGCAATACAGATGAGTCGGGTACGTGGGGATTTGAGTAAATTACTCTTTGCCTTGTAGATGACTTTGAAGGCGGAGGCTATAGAGATAGGGTGATCATTATCGACCAGATATTCTATCCATCCTATGAATTATTCTATATATGACATTAATTTGCTTTACCACTTGACATTTAACTACGATTATATTCACAAACATTTTAGTTTTAATTGAAATTCATATTATTATTATTTTATGCATTCACACCTATGATTCAATTCCCTCGCCGGATATAACTCCTTAAAAACCATATATATACGATTGTACAGCTTGATGATAAATTCGTTGTAAAGAGTCTCTTCGCTGAATCACTTGCTTTGATTTTCTATATGTTACAGTGGGAATTTTCCATGACATAAATCATTTGCCTGGTCTTCTCAAGTAATTTTATCAGTCCAAAGCACTTCTGTCTTCTAGCTCCCCACCGCCTGTTGCATGATCCATTCCAACACCATCAGGAATATCATCGGCGAAACTGCCTAATAAATATGCCGATTTTCACTTTCTTTCTGACACCACAGACTTTTTTCTGTTAAACATATATACTACTGACCAATTCAAGTAGTTGAGTACCACCATAACCAAATAACACAGTTCTTTGTGAAATCCAGAATGCCTCTGACTACATAACTGAAGAATCCATAAAGTGTTTTTAACAGTATGATGCAGCTAAAGGAGATCAAGGTGTGTCAATCTAGAGATTCTGTACCTAACATGGTGATATGAAACACAACTACTATATCTCACGCTTTGAATTGCCATTCTTCCTCATACACAGTCCAAATTAGGACTTTCCTCTAATTCCTCTGCGCCATCCCAGATATTAAAAGTTCCCATGTAATTTTATACACTACTTGTAATTATTTGTCATGTTTTTTAAAACATTCTTATGCATACATATGACTTTCTGTATTCCTCTCTCTCTTAATGTGGGCAATTCTGAATAGAAAAAACATAACGGGCAAAAATATGTCCACATTTGTGCTATTGTCATTAAGTATACCGCCAAAAATAAAAAAATCATTAGCAGTCAATCGATATGCCAATCTTCTTTTAAATACCTTGACTATTATCCCTAGTCCGTGTAGTCCGTGTTATTTGACATATTTCTGAAAGAAGAAACTGCACATGCAGTCAACATTAAAACACAGAGAAAGTAATATGTTCAAAAAAACCATAATAACATTGGTGACATTTCAAAATCATTTTCGTCGGAAAAGAAGAAGTAAGGAAGATACTGCTTAGTCATATTATTATGTAAGGAACCAGCCTACGGGGAATTAAAAAAGGTATTAGTTTGGTTTGTCTTTGACTCATTGCTTAGGTGTTTTCAAATGACTTAGTACTTAGTAAGTGAGAATTTATTTTTGGGAGAATTTTTAAACATTCAGTGTCATCACATTAAGGATGGATTAGAAGCGTGTTTCAGTGTGGGGATCTACTGAACTTAACCCAAAGAGCAACAGATGAATTATGTTTAACACTGATTTCAAGTCAGTCTGTATATGAGTTCTAGAGAATCGAAGTGTGGTCCTCATCATAACCAATTCCAACAGGCAACTGTAGACTTTCATCAGAAAATGCCCGGTTTAATGTCTGCATACTGAAGATCAGATGGCCATCCAGATACAATAAGAAAGCAACAAAGAACTCTAACCGTCAACGAGCCAGAAACCTGCTGCCTAATAAATAGGCGAAAGGAAATGTAAGTGGACTGAGCATAAGCTGGGAAGGCAGTCAAGGCTAGAATTAGAATCAACCATTTGGATCCGGGTTATATGGTAACATTGGGGAGATCACATGAGAAGGAAATGAATACTTGATGGCAGTCGTGGAGCCAACTGGAAACAACGACAGGCGACTGAGCACAATGGACAGATGTGCTTCTGAAGCCATGTGTTCAAATCTGAACGCAAGGGACAAATAATAAAAAATGGTAATCGAAGTGAATATGTGCCTGAACGTTTGGTAAAATCCGTGTTAGTATCTCCCTAGGAATAGGATCGTGACCCTGACGTAGTACTGTTCTCTGAGCTACATGTTTCCGACTTCGAAGCTTCTTGACAGCAACCTAAGAGCTAATTTCAAAATGAATTAAGAATTTGGAATTTACCGACGTGGTCCACTAGGTCAGATGTGGGGACAAATTATCACCGGTGAAAATGGCTGACCTTAGCGCCATAAATCGCTAATGTACAGAATCTAGAATTCCTTGGCCTTCCGATTCCAACACAAGTGGCTGAGTAGCCAACAGACTCACTTCGTAGACTTTAAGTCCTCGGTTAGATCCTTACTCAGAGAGGTGATGAAAATTCTCAAACTAGGGTGAAACAACTCTACAGTACAACTTGATTTTTTAATGGTTCTCTAACCAACATTGATCCACGATCTAACTTCCGAGATTGTAATTAAGAACACATCAGTCAGCAAAGAGATCTCTTTCTGTGACTTTACTTTAGAGCTGTACGGCTATCCAGGGTGTTTATATTATTTATTATTATTGTTTCCTTTAATTCGTAGAGGAACATAGGGCTTCAGCCGTGCGTCTCCATTGCGTTCTGTTCTCTGCTAGAGTCTTCACCTGGCTCCAAATCTGCCCACACGTTTTCATCTCCTCTTCACATGACCTCCTCCATGTCACCCCACCCTCGCACTGACGACTAACTCACCGCTTCCCTTTCGGTTTCCACTCGAGCGATGGCTTGTCTAGTGATGTCACTTGATGGTTTCCTCAGAGTATGACCAATCCATCTCCATTTCTTCCTGCCTATTTGTTTCACAATCGGTTCCTGCTGGGTTGGTTCGCTCATTGCCAGAGATCTCTGTTGCTGATCTTTTCTGGCTGGCCATCTGATCTTGAGTATTGAGCGAAGACAACTGTTGATGATGAAGGTCTGTAGTTTGTTTGAGATGCTCTTTATGACGCGCAGTGCAAGTCTCTGATCCGTATAGCGAGTAGCACTGACTTCACATTGGAGTTGAAAATCCGGATCTCATTTTTGATGCTGAGTGTTGTTGACCTCCACACAGACTTGAGAGTAGTGGAAGCTTGTCTTGCTTTTCCGATCCTTGCTTTGATATCCTTGTCAGTTCCATCGGCCTGTAGTTGAAACGATGCTTCCCAGGTAGGTAGGTAAAAGAGGTTATTTCTTTCAGGTTCCTCCCATTTATGCTGATCGTTGTCTGTTGTTGTTGTTCTTGTCCAGGAATCTTCATTACCTCTGTTTTCTCTATGTTCACCTGAAGTCCTATCTTCTCTGGATGCTTCTTCTCCTCCAACTTGTTGCTTTTCGCTTGCATATCTTCCAGTTTGTGGGAAATCAGATAGATATATATATGCAATATATAGTGACAACAGAGGTCAAAGGTTGTTGCCAGTTACTAACAAAGCAAATGAAAGTGGTTTGGAAAATTAGGAATAGCCTTACGTAATCAGAAGGATTGACAGCCAATTATTCCAGTGATGAATAATCGTTTGGAAGTAGTTGATAAGAGACAGAAACACAAAGTGGACTATATAGAGCTTAATATACAGCTATTCAAGAAGAAAAACAGGGAAGAAAAGAGGAAGAAAAAAGTACTAAGGCTATAGTAGTAAAAGATGCTGTATGATGTGTTTTTGAACACAAAGTTCAGGCTTCTCCTTAAAGATTGCTTAGGCCTTGGCTGCATGAAGATGTAGGTGAAATCCTTTTAAGCAACTTGATCGTACTCCATACTCTACTCTGAAAGACGTCTCTACCGATTCTGCATAACCAGAAGTGATAATGTACTCCAGAAGTGAGCTGTTGACGGTTCTACGTTCACCTTTCAACAACTGTGCTGATAAATAGTCCTGGGAACATCTAGCCAATATCCTGCTGGTACGGCCTGCGTACTTAACTCCTTAAGAGCAGGTGAATCGGTAAGCACTCACTGAATTTGCCAACAGCTGGGTCTTGTCTTTGACCGTATATAGAGGTGAGACGTAGAGATGCAGCAATGATCATTCCACGAAATTCTGTCGACAGGCAGCTTCGGAGGACCTCACTTATTGTACAAAAAACAAGTTCTTGTTACGCTCAGCCCACTTTGGTAACCCTTATGTGTTTATATTTCCCAGAATAATTAGTGTTAATTATTATGCTCTATATTCTCTAATCCATTATTATTTTGCCTATTTTAATTGACCTTGCCGTTTTTCATTTTTCATGCAGGCTGAATCGACAACTAAATGTCCTTGAATAAAAAATAGAACGAACGAATTTCCAGGATAATACGAGTTCGCTTCATTTTGTCGATTCTCTCTAACTGCGTACATCCTAAACAAAATCAATTATAAAGTGCAAATTTCTGGACGTTCATTTTACAAAGTCTTCAAGTAGTAAATAGAAAGTATGGGCAACATCACTGCAAATATGATGTAAGCAGATGAATTGTTAAGCGGTAAAAGAGTAACTATTTATATTATAATTTGACAAGAGGGGTGCAGAGTTCAGATTTCTCCTGGAAACAAAGATTAACTAGAGACAAAATACAAGATGGAACAACAGAGTGAATTTATACATATTGTGATGGGGAATTAAGAAGTGTGGGGGTGAACAGTGGAGTGAACTTTTAAATAGTTGAAATAATTTAATTTAGTAGATTTGAAACCTTAACAGTGAGTTCAACTCAGTGAGTGGGAAGCAAAATCGATATTGAGTGGAATATTACGCAACAGAACAAAACAGTTACGGTTACCAGGGTAGTGAAGTGAGAGACTAGTCACTCTGTGTTTCTCCATACACAGGTTGGGTCGAAGTCTTTTGATAGCAATGACTTCTGAGGTCCGAAGTAACCACTGTTTTTTTTCTTGTGTATTGGTTATTTTGAAAGCCTGACTAATTTCCACTGCATGTCGCGTGTCAATTAGGTGTCTATCAATAGCACTTGAGAACAATTGTTTTTCAAATGGAAACTTTTAGGGCTATGCTCAGAAAGTCCAGTAGACTCTTTCTTACCAGTCCTTCCTCTGTACTTGTCACTGAAAGTTCAGGTGAATCGGTAAATGCAGTTGGAGTTGACATGATCAGGATAGTTATCTACTTTTGACTGAATTAATAAGCATACCGTGTTGGAAAGTGGAATGAGTTTGGCGACAGAGAATGTTCATTCAATGCACCCTTAATTCTTTTTTCGGTTCTTGTGGTTACTTCTTCCTCTTCGTACGCTAGACAGATTAAAAACTGTTTCTTTTTTGAACATTTCGGGTTCCAGTCTAGGCGTTTCTTCCCTTCCATATTTTGATAAAATAACTTTCAAGAGTATCCATTCTCGATGAGATTCTTTTCAATAACTGCGACTTCCTCTTTGATCTTATCTTCTGAACTTAACACCCCACCAGGATCCATTCGCAGCTAATTGTTTGATCAGATTGTTTGGAATACACTATGCAAGTGGATCACGTTTTTCTGGGTAAACTCGGTCTTCTGATAACGCTATCAAAAGTTATTAAAGAAACTGATTGTAACTGATTAAAATTTTCAAAAGAATGGACACTAAACAAAGAGTACTCTTTTCGATAAATTCATCATCAGGTTCCACAATTATATAAACATTATAATGAATGAATGAATTAGTATTATGAACGATTTTGATTATGATTTTTCGTGCTCGAGAACATATCCCACTATGGCTAAGTAAAGGTGTAGTTAAAACTATTAACAGCTCGATATTAGACCATCTGGTGCAAACCGGTCACAAAGCCAGCGTAGAAGAATCCTCCTCTATAATATACCGGGTGCCTAACGAATTACCAAAATCGTCGAAGCACCGCTTGCTCCAAACAGCAGAGACTATTGCAATTCGCCTCAAATAACCAATGCTCCGTGTTAAAAAAAAACGAGTCCAGCCCCTACTACTGCCCTGGCCCTCAGTAGAGACTATAAACTCATGAATTTGTACTATTATCTTTCATGATTCTTCTGATATTCAGTTTATTTTATGTTCATGCTGTTCAGCTGTAATTTATCAATATTATTTATTCGATGTTATTTAAACATTAATGCCGTTCATAAGACTAATTCATTCATTCATTATAATGTTTATATAATTGTGGAACCTGATGATGAATTTATCGAAAAGAGTACTCTTTGTTCCGTGTCCATTCTTTTGAAACTGATTGTTTTAGACACACTCATATGCAAAAATTGTTTGACTGAGTCAGGTCTTAATATTTAAATATGAACTTTCAAGTTTTCTTTAAAGGATAATGATAAAACCGGTAATCAGTTATTCGACAAGAAATCGCATCAAATGACTCATCGCTAATACCAGTTTTCAAGTAAACCTTATGCAATGTCACATTACTCTATTATCTTCATAATCACTACTAGATACTATAGAGACATCAACTTACCATTATACTTAATCCTTTGGTTCGCAAATGGAACATAGGGTTTCAGCAGCATGTCTCCATTTTGTCCTGTTTTCTGAAGTCCTCTTTAGCCGGTCCCAAGATTGCCTATAATCTCCCGAACTCTCAACTCTTCGCTTCCCATTTGTGTTACACACGAGGGCATGGCCCAATGGTCTCCTCAGCGTGTGTGCCCAATCCATCTTCATTTTCTGCTGGATATTTGTTGAACAATAGGTTCCTGGCTTGTTCGTTCGCAGAGTTTCTCGTTACTAATTCTTTCTAGTAATTTGATCTTCACTATGGAACCACAAAGACAGCTGTTAATAAAAGTCTTTAGGTAGCCGTTTGTAGTGCTTTTCGTGGGGCACAGGGGAAGTTTCTGACCATTATAGAAGAAGTAACTTGACATTAATGTTGAAAATCCTAATTGTGTGCCTTACGATAAGTGCAGGAGATTTCCAAACTGACTTGTTGGTTGATAGGTTCTTGGTTGGTTGGTTTGTTTCCAGGGGTATCTAGCTTGTTATATGCCCTGTTCGTGTTGTTGCAACTCTTTTTTGCCAGATCTACCAAGGGCGTTTGGATAGTATGCGGCCTAATGATTGCATCCAGTGTCCGAAAATGGTAGCACACTAAATGCGTGCTCCCCACCATGATAATGTTTTTAACATCGCTTAGTTTACCAGTCATTCCCAAGCCTAGAGAAAGACGAAAGTTTGTGAGTGTAACCAGAGACCGTAACCCTTGAGAATCAATACACTTGCTACAGAGTCTTTAACGCACAGAAAACTATAAAAGTCGATTACTGTAAACCAGTAAAATTGGTTAAATGACACTTTATCCATAAGAAAAGGTGTAAAGACGTGTAATAGTATTAAAGAAGATACCTTTCTTTAAATTTCTAAAAACATGACTCCTACCTACTTATTTGGTTATCGGAATTAATCCAAATGACTATCTTTTAGGATCAAAAGGTTGAGTTAAGCTTATATATGAATGTTGGGTTAAGGATGGATCAAGGCTAGTTTCATATTAGATCAGGGTTACGGTCAGGATGAATTACAGTTAACTAAAAGTTAGAGTGAAGAATTACTGATTAATTTTTACAAACTGATGACGGATTGATATCAGTTACAGAAGTACTGAAAACTAGGGAGTACTGGACAGGAGTTAGAATTCATGAGCCACTGAATCGTGCCCCAGTGGCTGAATGGTATCCGAGCTTGCCTTGTAACCGAAAGGTCCTGGGTTCGAACCCAGACGGTGAGTGCGTACTGATGATGAGCTCCAAACTAGAACGAAACCGCTGTTCAGTACTCCTTGCTGGTTTTTAATGGTTCTCTAACTGATATCAACCCATGATCAACTCGTAAAAGCCAAAACTAACCCTTACTGATTAATTTTTAGTTTATTTCAGAGCATTTTTTGAATATAATCATTTCTCTAAATCCTAAACACCGTTTATTATTCCTACCTGACTCAATTTCTATTTCGTCATCCACATTTGGCTTCCCAGTGAGAGCGGTCGATTCAAGATGCTTGTTATTCTGATTGGGTTGAGGTCATTCTAGTGTAACTCTGTCATATGATTTATTTCAAAAAGTCAAAACACAACATTCTTTCAAAAGATGCTTTCACCCGGTCAATTTCCCCAATTGTTGTTTTCTTACCCTGTTCTTCTTACACCATTAAACAGCTGTTGTAACCACTAATTAGTGTTTGTCTTAGCCAACACAACCTTTATTTGTCTCCTTATTCCATTTCCTTTTATAGTCTTTTTCAACAAATTAAGTTGACGCCAACTTCTTTTTCGAAATCGCCGGTTCTTAATTTGTACACAAATTAAGAAAATATCCTGTTCTTTTCCCTCTATCTACCTATCTAATGAGTTCACTGTTAGTTATTATCCCATTTTTATATTGTATGAATCATCTTCAATAAAGAATGAACAATTATTACTAATTATTTTGTTTTGAAACAAACGAGCGCAAACATTCAAAACATTGATCATTGAACGACATTGAACATTGTCTTCGGTAGTTATAGTAACAGAAAACTGAGACAGTCATTTGGCTTATTTAAAAGTAATCTACACCCTTCTAAATTTATTTTTGGCGCATATTTTGTAAAATACAAACTTTACTAATATATATATATTATTACTTTTCAGGATTTGTTGGTTTATGATCAAGCTTTGATAAATAAAACCTAACCTCTCTCTCATTCAAATTTCTTACAAACTGTTTGTAAACACAATTAACATGTTCATTGAACCATATTCTAGTTAAATAAGCTTCATTTAAAATATTTTCCGAATTTTCAATTATTGGTTTTTGTAGGGAATTTTGTTTGATTGGTTAGAGGATTTCAGCATGATCTGACATCATTTAGAGAGAAGCATTGGTAAATCAGCAAGGAGTACTGAACAACTGTTTCGTCAGGCTAGTTTGGGACTCTTCATCAGTACGCACCCAGCGCTTGGATTCGAACCCAGGACCTTCTGGTTACAAGGCTAGCGATCTCATAGACCAATCATCAGTCACTGGGACCCGATCCAATGGTCCATGAATTCTAACTTCTACTAATTCATGACAAAGCGTGACCGCCAACCGATGTCATTGGTGGGACATCCATCCTCACACTTGGCTGGATGGACCCCATTGTTTACGACTTCTCACTAGGACGGAGTTTCCTGGAGTTCTAGTGAGAAGGTGATTCTGACTTTGAACTGTCCGCGAAAATTGTTTGGTGCATGATTCTTGCTGACATAGTTTTTGATGCCATCTTGTTGGGGAAATTCCACTGAATTTTCAAACAGTTCTTACGACTGATTTTTCGTTGACTAATATTTTGTCCTACAGTAGTAGTTACCGGACAGGTAATTTAAACTGTGCAGTGTCGAGGTAATTCTGCGCCTTGATATGTTATGACTGTTGAATAATGCTGCAGATTTTATCACAAATACCTCCCCTTTTACTATCCCTGGGACATTTTTGAACTGAGCACAACTCAAGGAAGTTCCGGTTAGCTATACAGTAGAACGCAAAGATTGTTTTCCTGCCTTTAGACCACAACACGAGTCAGTTTCGGTCGTTACACCATGTATTTCAATGTTACCGTTAAGTTTATTTCTCTAACATTCTGACTGGTTGCTTGTTCGAGGTCTCTAAAGTATTCTGCGAACATTCTGCCACTGGGTTAAAATTCAATAAACCATATAATATTCGTACCTCTGTCATTGGCGAGTATCCGTTCTCAAATCCTACTTGTTGCATCCCAGCAGTCACGACTTCTGGATTAGAAAGTACTGGCAAGTCTCAAACTAGTACGAAATAGCAGTCCAATTTCCCCCGGTTTCGAAAATGCTCTGTATCCGGTGTTAGTTGGTGACAAAAAGTACCTTGGAATCAGTCAAATGCCTACAAGTCAACTTTTGAAAATAGGTTTATTTTCTCAACACGAGCATAAATAATAGCTACTCAATCCCCTTCCTTGAAATTAACCTCTTACTAGTTGTAACACCATTAATTAAAGTGACCACTGTGTGCTAACTGATTTTCATCCTAAAGACAACTTTTGTAGAATGCCTACGAACCACAGATGTGGTCTGCGTTCGACTCCTGACCGACACACCTCTGAATCCCGCTTAATTTAGTACAGGATAGTAATCCAGGTAAGAAGGAAGGGTTCGGTATCAGACTAGCAACCCCACCGCGTAGAAACATGGCTAATGAAGCCTTGAAGCTCAAGTTTGAGGCTCTGTTTTATAATCAGAAGGCAAATGAATGATATATATATATATATATGATTTAAACTATCTCATCAAACTCTATACTCACTGATAAGTCAACTATATTAGCACCTAATGCAGAGTGCGATTGCAAAATAGGGGATGCTACAAAATATGGTTATACAAGACTAGAAAAAATCAGGCGGTGATATACATGAAAACTAAAGCTGTGATAATTTATCTCTTCATTCAAGAGCACTAACAAACCATATAAAGGGAATAAACGTGACCACTCACTAAGATGAGACTATCTCAAGAGGAATAAGGGGAAATGAGTACGGGAGAAAACTGCATAAATAATTCATATGAAATATATCTTTCCAAATTCCAAACGGATACTTATTTCAAGAAATAAAGACAAACTGCTCTGCTTCACGTCTTCCATGTATATTTACCAGTTTACTTGTCTCTGTAGAGCTAGTTACACTGGGCATGCGATCAGGCAAGTTCATGGTCCACTTTCCGAATACCTCCCATATTGGTTTGGCAAAGGTCCGAATAAAGCTATACGCAGCTCACTACAAGTTAATCTCGTCGATAGTGGATATCAAGTCAACTCTAAAAAACAGAAAGATTGAGCGAAGAAATATTTACTTTTCAATTAGATCCTGATCTCACTCTGGCTCTACTCTAATATATTCTGTATAGCATTTTTATTACAATACACAACAGTTTACCAATCAAGTGGCACGGATATGTTTGTTAACAATAATTAGTCAGTGTCAAAATGTCAATGGGTTGATAATTAACGAAGAAAATCAATACACATTTAAAAGGTAGAAATGGTTAGAATAAATTAATTTTACAAGGATAACACGTAATTAAAGATGAAGTGGTTAGAAAAAATAATTTAGACAATTATAATTTTTATAATTTTAAAGGTTTAGGGGGAGGGGAGCGAAGTAGTCCAGTTTACACATTCATGTAACGATGGCCAAGGCAAGGAAAGTGACTGCACAAATTTCTTCTGAACACACAGGTTTGGGTTGTTCTTCAGGTGGATTCCTATTGCTTCAGCTGTCTGTAGAAGACGAACTCGTAGAGCAAAATTAAGATTAGTAGGAATGCGATTAATAATTTTAAATGTGGTATTAACATCAACCTTATGCTCTATATCTACAAGGTGTGCAAAAATAGAGCTACGAATAGATCTTGTTTTTCCCTTGCTTAACCATGTTGGATGATGTTCGGAAATACGATGAGGAACCTGCCTAATTGTACGCCCAATGTAGCTGGCTCTACAGCTGCAGTCAAACTGGTAGATACACATAGAGGAGGCAAATTGGGGTAGTTTATCCTTATTTCTCGAACATAGAATAGGGGTAGTTATGAAGAGACAAGTTACTGCATTCTTTAGGCGCTGTGTTATGATTTCGCTGATGTTGTTACCGAGGAACTGCAGTTTTATGAACAACGGTTTTTTTTGGAGCTGTTGCTATACTGACTCTGTCAATGAATTTATCTGGATAACCATTTTTTCTAAAAAAGCTTTTAGAGTTATTTATCATATTTCACCAAACTCTCGCATGGTCTACGAGTCCAAATTTTACGCATATTCCACAGGCTTTCCGAATTCATCTGAGTAAGCCAAATCTGTGTGTTGAAAAGAAATTTGTACAGCCCCTTTCTTTACCATAGCCAACTAAATAACAGGTATTAAGTTTTTTAAAACGATTTCTCCCCTCGCCTTGTAACTAGATTTTGACTTTGTTGTTTTATGTTTACAATTGTAGCTAATTCTATTAACTTCCTTGTATTCTACTTAATTCTTCTGAGTCCTCCTATTCTTCTTATTCACCATTACTTTACACATTTCTTGATTATATAACAACTTGTCGCCAGCCCCTCCGAGTTAATTCATCTTCAATTCCGTAATTAATTTTCAACATCCATTAGTTAATGGGTATTGTGATGAACTTTAACCTCTTAATTTCACCAACCCCCTATACCTAAAACTGAATAACTAAATTAACAACTTGATTCGTAACAAATTTTGATATAGAAAACTACATATTAGCATACATCCGATGATGAGGGACTAATTGAAAAGGAACATACTCTTTCGCTCAATTTGTCATTTTTTCCTAAATATACCTTCGTTTTCCGCCTGCAGAATTCACAAGGAATGCAGTTCTCTTTAGAGTTTAAGGTGTGGCTTTTTAAAACAAGGAATGAATAGAATTTTCTAACCTTTTCCATATATATATCAGATAAAATAATTTATTCATACTACAACTTGAAACATCAAAAGGAAAAAGTTTCACATTTTTTTAACTTACTACTTAAAATAGGCGAAATCTGTTGCTGTAAAATTTCATGACCATTAAAGTTATTTTTTTAACTTCCTGAACAAAATGATGTTTATGACTCATTGGGATTCAACATATGGAAGTCAGTTTTTGTAATATTATTGAGAATTAATTTTACCGATGCCACAGATGAGAAGCCGACGAGAATCGGGTATTCAGATTAGGTGAAAATTGCTCCGAATCAGAGCAGTTAGCCGAAGGAACAAGATCCGAATTTTATGACATTAACGTCAAGTCAATGATTCCACATGGTTGGAAGATTTGACGCTTATGTCAGCAGAGGCAGTTTCAGCTGGTCACTGCATGCTCTTACCAACGGGTACCTTCTTTGTCTAGCTAATGCAAATTAAATGGTTGGCCAGAAACGATAAGCGACAAAGTATTCTGCCACCGAATTATTCAATCACCTGTTGCCCAGTAAATACGCATAATAAAATGGAGATGGATTGGATTAATGGTGGGGGGGTATTCGAGTGACATCACACATCCAGACCTTATAGTAGGACCCGAACATGAAGTGAGAAGAAAGGCACGGATTTGAGGATGACATGGAGAAGGTGATGTGAAGAGTAAACGAAAGCTTGTAGGCTGTCGCAGTGCTGATGAGATGGTGATGTCTTGCTGAGGCTTTGTGTTTCCCTTGACTGTCAAAGAATGAGTAATAAAACAACAGATTTAAGACTCATAATCAAGCGAACCAAATCCTTGCAAACCAACACTAAATAATTCTTGAGCTACTGGTTTCCTATCTAGTCCTTGAATGTCTGATATTCTCACCTCTTAAACTGCTGGTCCTGAGTTCAATCCCCGTTCGATCGTGCAAGCATGCATGTGTACTGCTAGAAAGTCCCGAACTAGCAAAAAATGTTAAAAACAGTTGAGTAACTGTTAGTAGAATCCTAAATAACGTCCTTTTGTAACAAAACCTACCAAGATCTTTCTCTCTACTACATTTAATTGAAGAAAGGAATGCGAAACAGAGTTAAACACTGAGTGAATGTTATTCACTCATTTTGAAGAAATATTTCTAACACGGTTGAGAAATTTTAGGATGACAGTTATTTAGAGAAAAATTTGCTTTATAAATATTCTTATAAACTATCTTTCGACGTCTTAATTTCATTGTGTTTTACGCCTGAATAGATTGACCAAGTCTTTATAATTAGACGTGAATTAAACACCCACAAACTTTGTCTCAGGTGTTTACAACCACTTTGCCGTGTATGAGCATGTGTGCTACAGATAAGAATAGTTAATTTTCAAGTATTGGTTTTGTAGAGATTTTGTTTGATTGGCTAGATGATTTCATCATGAGCTGATATCGGTTAAAGAGAACCACTGGAAAACCAGCTAGGGAGTACTGGACAACTGTTTCATCAGCCTAGTTTGGGCCTCTTCATTAGTACGCAACCACCGCCTGGGTTCGAACACAGGACCTTTTGGTTACAAGGCTAGCGAGCTCGTAGACCATTCATCAGTCACTGGGACCCACCAATCCAATGACTAACCCATGAATTCTAACTTCTAACAATTCATGACATAGCGCGACCAATTCGCAATGTCTTCTTCGATGAGTTACTGCCTCATCTTCAACCTGCTGTACCCTACTGGTCACAGTTTCCCACTAGAACCCAGGTAACTTCCTGCCTGAATAGGGCCAGCCGCTAGTGAGTATCAGATTAATTTTCAAGTATTGGTTTTGTAGGGATAATTAACACAGTGAAGGAACGTTACAAGTATTTCCCTTGTGAATTATATATAGTCATGTACGAAACACACATGTCAATACGAGTAATATTTTTCAATTTGACTGACAAAAAACGGCAGTCAAATGGAAGATAGGAAAGTTATATTTATACTTATCAATTGCTGATAGAATTCAAATGAAAAGACGCCTATCTTCACCCATAACAGATGATTTATCCGATACTGTTTGACCTGTAGAAAGTGTGCTATAGAAAGGATATAAAATCCGGACATCAATAGATTTCACTAAAGAATAATCTGACCTAACACAACATGCAGCGATGACGTTTCGGGAACGATTTATTGCTCATAACCGTGACAAGGCACTCAAATAACTTTCAGAATTTGTTTGTGTCGTTCCATTACTTCTTATCATTTGATTTTATTCCTAAGAATATTTTTCACATCTCTCGCGTTCCTGGTGCATCTGCTTGGTGTATATTTGCTGGACAAGGGCTCAGTGGTCAAGCTCTCCCACCACCTAAATATCATGCGTTTTAGAAGTGTGGTTCTTTCCCATCCTGTTTTATGACTGTGTATAAGTTCTTGCTTTCCAATTACCCTGTTTTCTTCCTAGTTAGCAGGGTTTTTGAGGTCTGTCTTTCCACATTAAGCTAAACCCTTGTATTCCAATAACCTAACTGACGCTAATGTACTAATATATTTCGTAGACAAAGTTATTCTGTTTCACAGAGTTAATAGGGTCTTTTTGCCTAAAGAGTGTATGCCGGATTGAGTTTATAGGTTTAAATGTTACTCTAACTTTGGCTGCATTAACTGTCCGACGTGAGATTTCAGATAACTCCTCCATAAATGGTCAAAATATAGATGCCTTAAATTCTTAACTATTTAATTTATTGGTAATAGTTTCACTACTATTTCTTATTTTGTCGCAAGCTTCTGAGAGAACTTCCTGGAATAATTACTTAGCACAAATGCTTCTGGCATCCGTTTCACTTCATTATTTTAGCTTTCCGACGTACATCATTATTGTTATTGTTCCTTTGGGTTCCGAGTAGAACATACGACTCCAACAACACATTTCCGCTTTGTTCTATTTTCTGCCCTCCTGTTCAGCTAAGCCCACGTTTGCCCACAGTCTCTCAACTCCTCCACGCCACACGATCTTCTCCATGTCACACTCGCATCAACAACCTACTCGTCCTTTCCCAATGGGCTTTCACTCAGCGGCCTGACTAACGAGAAAATTTGACATTCTCCTCAGCGTATTTTTTGAGCAACAGGTTCTTGGTTGGTGTAATCCTTGAGTTTTTGTTGCTAATTCTTTCTGGCCATCTGGCAATCTTGCCTTCATTGTGGAACCAGAGAAGGCACCTGTTGATAAAAGTCTGCTGTCGCCTGTTCGAAATGTTTTACGTGATGCGCAGTGCAAGTCTCTGACCCAAATGAAACCAATGACTGACTTAACATTTGGGTTGAAAATCCCAATCTTGCTCTTTATGCTGAATGCAGAAGGTTCCCAAGCTGATCTCAGATGGATGAAGGCATGCCTTGTCTTTCCAATTCTGCATGGTTTTGAAATCTTCCTCCGTTCCGCCTGTGGTTGGAACGATGCTTGCCAGTCGGATAAGTGAAGGAAGTGACCACTTTCAGATTTCCCCCGTTGACAGTGAGTGGTGCAGGCTGTTCTTATTCCTGATGTAGTTAGTATTCAGAATTTTCGCTTGGTTGGTCAGTCACAGCACCAGAAAATAAATAATGTCATATCCTTTTGTGTTTTTTATTCAATGAAATCAGTATTTTATGGAATTTAATTGAATTTTGGATTTCCCCGTCGATTGATTGGACCGAAGTGC
Source organism: Trichobilharzia szidati (assembly GCA_944472155.2). Taxonomy (NCBI): domain Eukaryota; kingdom Metazoa; phylum Platyhelminthes; class Trematoda; order Strigeidida; family Schistosomatidae; genus Trichobilharzia; species Trichobilharzia szidati. Next base: position 117,403,114 of record OX235274.1, on the reverse strand, counting down.
TCGGTCTCAGGTTGACGTGCAGGTACATCCAGACGACGAGTCACAAATAGGACGAAATGTGCATCCTAGATTCCACTGCTAGTCACCATCCACCAATTAAATTTTAGGGAATTATTCTCTGCCACAGTACTCAGATTCTATTCTTATATGAAGAGGTTAACAGACTTTAAGACTCTGAAGTTTACTGGGTCCCTGCCCCGTTATAATCTATACAAAATGCTTGCACAACGACTCAAATTTTATTCATGTAGTCTTCGTTAATTCACACTCCGCATTTGTAGTAAAATCAGAAACATTCACTGCATCTTAACAATGTTTTTTTCATTCCTTCAAGGCTTCCCGACTAGAACTGTTACAACGAATAATGAATACACTTGGCAGTCTGCGCTAACAAACTTCCTACCTGGTCGATTCACCAGCCTGATGTTTTAATTATTATTATTATTAATAACAACAATGACACGATGAGATACCACCGAACCTGCGTAGCAAGGAGACAGAAAGACGGACCATTGACGTAGGCATCTTTCACTGTCTCGAATCAACAGCGATAAGGGTTGAAGGCAACTGCGTATATACAAATATATATATGCTTTAAATGGTCCTGAGAGGCACTAATTACATTAATAAGTTATAACAGTCAACGACCAATAGGGCTTCAAGTTCATAAGTATGGGGAAATACAAACATATCTATACTGTAAAGAAAAATGTAGTATTTTAGAAAAATCAGGTCTATATAAAAAGAACATAGGACATCAGGCTTGAGCTTTGGAGTTCCAGTGGAATCGCTGGTCTTACGCCGAGCTCTCCTTCATTCCCAGGCTTCCTACAGGACAAATGAGGTTCAGGATTGCATCGACTATAAACTGAACCAGGACGACGTGCACAGTTGGCGAGCATTATATCACTGAATCACCGATGTGCGTTTCAGGGATTATCAAAAGTTTGTGTCACAATATTCACCCATATATTGCCTATTTTGGAGAGTCACAATAGCCACTGTAACTAAGAAAATACTAATGAGACCTTACAGTCCAAATTAGGCGGCCACATTATAACATAGACACACTTGTTTATAAAAGGTAGAATACAACTGACTCAGTCAATTTTCAGTATTACTTCGAAGGGCGTTTTCAGCTAAAATATACTACTCATAAGTAGTCATTTTTAAACGCAGGTATTTTAGCAACTAAAAAAAGGAATTAACAACCTTTCATCTGATTTATCATTTCCCTGAAGAAATTCCGAAATTCCCTTGGTTTTACAAGGGAGAAAGGATGTGTGTGGGAAGTTCTATTCTAGAACACCTGATCGACTCCTCTCACTCTCTGTCTGCCAACCCTGACCATGATTTTAAGATCATCTACTGAATCCATGCTAACTTGCCGTGTTTTCTTCGTTATAGACTTCTAAAGACAAAGGAGGCCTTGGCCATTCATGAATTTAAGCCAGACCTTTGTGTACAAAAGAAGTATATACAATCCTTACTTGTGCCTTGGTCGTAGAGGGATAGACGTTTATTTATTTATTTTGTTTATTTAGTCAATCTATGTACCTTTCCCTTATTACTATTAATACTGTTCTCACTTTGAATTGTTTCCGCTTTTCCCACTTTTTATTATAAATCCAAGTTTTATTTTACACTATTATAATAACCTCGAAATGTATCTACTTTTCACTTGGCCCCTGGTATTTTTAGAAGTTTTAGTTCAAATGTTAGTCAAAACTTTTTTATGATTTAGCTGAACGAATGTGACACATACTTGTGACTGATAGTGGTACTCGAAGTTTTACTGACGACCAAGTTTAAAACCGAGTACTTCTGATTTATATCTGGGTTTTCGACTACACATGGTTCTCATTTTACCACAAATATTCTTATTCAGCATCTACTACAGAGTGATTGATGAGTTGTTCTGAAAATTAAAGAAAAAAAGGAAAAATCTGTACATTTAGGCGTGAATTTGTGTATACGCTTCAAAAATCCCTCAGAATTACGTGATGCGCATCCTGGGTTCCACTTCTAGTCACCGACAACCAAACCAATCTCTCAAAATGTTTGCATTACACTGTATTGGATACCGACTGGTACATAGAGCTTCAGAAGCACATCTCGATCCTAATCAATTCTCTCATGTCACTCCTATATGGCGCTACAGCTCCAGACAAGCCTTTCTTTCTTTATCACATCACCTTCTCAATGTCACACTCTAACTACGTCCAGCTCGTTGCTGGAGGGGGCCTCCAGGTGCCTCCTCTGTGTATATTTAACCCACCTTAAAACTCTATTTATTAATTTATCCTTTAAATTGTAAATTCATTCCATGTAAGCATATAGAAGTTCATATAGACAGTTTTCTGATAACTTTACTGTCGACATCGGCCAAATTTTTATAATATTCCTCTTCAATTATTTCTTTTAAAATAACATACTACCTAATTTTATGCAAGTAAGCAAAGTACTTTTTCAAAAATTTCTTAGATATTCTTCACATTCATCAATTAATAGTAGTAACACTGATGAGCTTTCTTCTACAAATCAAACAGTGCGGATTCACTTACTTACCGAACAAGCTCCTTATCCATCATTTTTTAATGGCCTTAAGTAACTAGATTCATCCAACATACAGTTAAACTCATCACTTTGATTAGACACTAGGTGGTAACTAGTGTCACACATCTTGTCCTTTATACAACTGGTTCCCTTGATAAATTTCGATAAAGAAAGGAAGACGAAATTTGCAGTATAAAATGATATCATTCTATTTCACAGGTTCTCATCAGCTGCAGACTACCTGAAATTACAATGGTTATATAAATAATAATAACATACTATAATGTTTGATTAGTAGTAGAGAAGAGATAAAATTGACGCATCCAAAAAAGAATGAAAGCATTACAATTTTTAGTTGAAGTTATCATCATCAATTTATACACTTTCAGAGTTGAAAAGAGGGGGGAGGGGTAAGACAGAAAACAGAAAAATTGATTAACAGAAGCAGTGTTAGCTTGTAGGTTCACATGGCAACTCCAAAAAACAAAAGCATTTACAGTTTATAAGATTGAGATTTGCTCAGTGAGTTGAGATCACTGAATTAGATGACTAATCAAAATCAAAATTCAGTTACCAAGGGAGTGAGAGGTTAATCACACTCTCTTTCTGTATGCATAAGTCTGGTTTAAATCGTTTGATTGCGATCGCTTCGGCAAATCGTAGTAAATTTGCTGTCCTTTGTCTATTTAGTATTTTGAAAGACTTAGAAATCTCTACGAGATGTCCGGTATCAAAAATATGTCTGGTAATTGCACTCTGAGAATATTTGCTTCCTTTCAGGCATAGATTTCTTGGAATATGTTCAGAAAACCGGATGGAAGCCCTTCTTTCTGTCCTTCCAATGTACTTGCTCACGCAAGTACACGTAAATTCATAAACGCAGTTGGAGGTGACATCAGCAGGGTATTTATCCAGTTTTGAGTGGATCATGGAAGGAGTGGTGTTGTATACTGTTATGAGTTTTGCTGCCGGGAAGCTTCTATTTATTGCTCCTTTCAGTCTTCTGTCAATCTTTTGTGAAACTGCATCTCCTTTGAATGGGAGACAAATAAACACTTTTTTCTTTTCTACAGTTGGATGCTTTTCTTTCTCATCTTTTTCTCTGCTATACTTCTGTATAAATCCTTTAGGGTATCCGTTTTCCCTCAGGCATTTCTCGACGAAATCTAGTTCTTCTTCAACCTTGTTTGGTGAACATAGCTTCCTGGCTCTGTCGTACAAAGTCCTCACTAATCCACGTTTATAGCTTATGGGACAAAAGCTGTTATAATGAAGATATTGTCCAGTCCAGGTTTTTTTTCTATAGATGGACTTTTCAATCATGCCTTCGTTTGTTCTTTTTACATTTACATCCAGGAAATTGAACTCATTTTTATGTTCATATTCCATGGTGAACTTGATATTTGGGTGAATCTCATTTAGACGGTCATATAATGCCGATGCGTGATCCATGTCGTTGCAAACAACAAATGTGTCATCAACATATCGGCGATAGTAGGTTGTTCCATTGATGAGAACCTGTGAAATAGAATGATATCATTTTATACTGCAAATTTCGTCTTCCTTTCTTTATCGAAATCTTGTCCTTTGTTTATTGTAGACTGAATTCTATCAGTCAAGTTTGAAATGTAGCCACTATGCCAGGTGGCTCCCCCACTATAAATAGTTGTCGTTATTAGATAGGTGGAGGTGATCAGCAGAAAGCCCAGTCTGACCTAGGTTTCGTGCTTGTTGGCACAACAAGACGTATATGCAATCTTGAAGGAACTCATATCTCTTCTGAGATTCGAACCCATCTCACCCAGTGCTGTTGATGACATATGCCACTAATTGATATTAATAGCTGCAGGCAACAAGATTTATTTAGAAGTTCATGCTCGCCAGAACTAGATAATGTCAATTAGAGAACAGCTGAAAACTAGGAATCACTGAACCTCTGTTCTCTTCTCGTCTGGGAATTAGGATCAGTATGCACCCTGACTCAGTCATGTATCGAACTTATGATCTATAGGTTACGATGCCAGCTTATCACCATGCAGTCAGTGGAGCAGCTGCCATTCGTCCACGAAATATACCCAAACTTCAAAACCTGTCATCATTGAGTGCTATCATATGAGTCTGTTGACCGAGAACTATGCCATATCAGAGAGTAACAGAACCTTTTTACTATTAACTGTTGTCTCCATAGTCACCCACTACTCACCTTTTAACCCGATAGTTCTAAATTCAGTCGCTAACTGAGTCATTATTTGACGCTTTGGATATTCTTAAGCTGGGCGAAATCGCTTTCTAGTACTTCTTGGCTTTTGTTGTATTATTTTTTTTCATAGTTGATTTTATTTCGTAACAAAATGCTACCTGAAATTAGCAATTGCTTAAACAAGTTCTAGTCTTATTTACCAGATTGCAGTGAAAAGTTGATGCTTTATATTCCATCTAATAGTCTTGTACACTTCCTTGCATAGGGGAAATTTAAATAAAATAATAATATTACAATATGGCAAAAAGTTTCAGTTCCACATGTACGTCATAAACGAAACGACAACTATACCCATTACCAGTACTTTGATTAAACCCTCTTTCTTGTTAGGAAACTATCCTTCATGAACTTAAACGGCAGTGAATGATCGTAGAAGAATTCATTTGTAAATGTGTATTCCTTCAACTAATATCTTATTTCAGATTCATAAGACAGATTTACCTGCATCGATGACACTGGTACCAAGAAGTGAAATTCAGGCAGTATGCTTCCTATGCACTTTTCCATTGAACAGAAATCTGTCTTTGTTGAACCTAGAAGAACAAGATTACTTTAGATGGGTAACCATCGACTTTTGGCTGATACGCACAGTAACTGTATAACTGTACACCGAAATGAGCTTAGCAGCGAGAGAAACTATTAGCCTCTTATTTATGTATTGTGATTTATCATCCCTCCCGGAGGTTAGATGGTTAAAAATAGTACCAATCAGTCGAAAAAGAAACCTAATAAGATCTCTTGCCACTCACGTCCGACGCATCTGCAGCTCTGATACCATGGAAGAAGAACTACACTTCCTGAAAGAAACCCTCATATAAAACGGTTATCCATCAAGATTCGTAGACAAAACATGAAACAGAAAATCCAAAAGCAAGAGACATCATCCCTACCAAAAAAGATACTTTATATGAACCTCGACTTCAAAGGTGACCTACTCAGTGATGTCCTTAGGAGGAGAATTTCCACTTCTTCAAGAAGAACTTTCTTTGCGGCAACATTGAGAGTAGTGTTCTCCAGTCGCCCGCTGATCTGCAGAAGCCCAAAGGACAAGATCCTGCACCTGACCACTTCTATGTGTATATATCAGTTCACCTGTTGCTGTGGAGCCAGGTACATCGGTCGTTCAACGCACATCCTGTCACTATCCAACGTGGCTGCAGAAAGGAAGTAGTGGCCGTATAAGGAGTGCAATAATCGAACATCTCGTCACCACTAATCATTCCATCTCAACAAACGCCTCCTTCAAAGTAATCTACAAAGTGAAGAACAACCTTCCAAAGACAATACGTTTCCGTCTTCTTTGCATCGCAGAAGCCCTAGCCATTCACAGTTAGAAGAACCAGAACTATGCATACAAAAGAAAATTATTCAACCACTTCTACTCTCATGGTAACAACTCCGTTAATTTGACTTAACTTTTGTTTGTATGCTTATTTTTCTAACTACTTAAAACCCTCGCGTAATTCCGTATGTTATTTTGTTTCCATGTACACCCTGAGCACAACTCTTTCATCAAACTATTCACGTTATTACGTAACTCTTCTTTAACAATCGTTTGTGACAACTCATCACTTTTTTTACTACCCTCTTATATCAACATCCAATTCATCTGAATTTACTAATTGTATTTTCGTTTGACAAATTTAATGTACACACACATACAAAACAACCATATATATTCGCGATTGTACAGCTATGAAAATGAATTCACCGAAAAGAGACTCTTCGCTGAACTACTGGTCTTCTGTCTATTAATGTTCGAATGGGAATTTTTCATGGATAGTATTTTTCTCTACTGTGCTTACTTTTGGATTTCTTGAAATAACCACTTTCAGAAGGACACATTTCAAGAGAAATAAACATGCCATACAGTTTCTCTACATTTGTGATTCAATCGTAAAATCCTTAACAGCCTCGAGGAAGGACCAGTTTCGATTGTTGACTAATACACTCCCAAACCTTGCCTAACTTACTGGCCAGTAGTAAGCCCGGTCTAGAGAGAAATTCTCACATGAGGATAACAGACCCACCCCATAAAAATACACCACCACTACCGAAACTTTAGAGCTCGAGCTTGAAGCCCTATACTCCACCCGGAAAGCAAAGGAATGAAAAGAAGTGTGATTTGAGAAAGATTGTAGAATAATAATATGGTCTCCTCACAAGGCTTCTGTAGGTTACAATACTGGCATATTTTATGCATCAAATCTGACTTATATCAAACCTCATTTTGAGTACAAGATCCAAGTAGTCAGTACATGTTTCATATGTGAAACAGATGGTCAAAGAGTGAGAAATAAATTGACAAAATCACTCTCAAACCTACCATATAGAAAGAGGCTGAATTAACTAGATTTACTCCCACTGCAATACTTGCATCTTAAGCAGTGATTTCGGTGCTAACTTCCCCTACTAATTAATTGACTGTAGAGCTAACCACTTTTAAAGACGAGGATTGAATCATCTAAGTACTGACATTTGCTTTTCCCATCGGACTATCGGAATTCATTACGGCAACACATCGTTTCAACACCTTCTTATACATCATTCTGAGCAACAAAAAACAGTCCTCCAAAAACAGTAAATCAAAAGGATTGATGCAAACTTGAAGCTTACAGTCCTTAACAGTTTGAGATCTGAATTAACTCACAAGAAAGATGCTTTAGCAACTAATAAAGCAATTCATATTCGATAGCATAAAGATTGCAAAACCATATGACGAAATATGCAACAGCTGCCCAGTGCTATTCTGTTAATCGCGATTTTCTTACTGATATCACTCCTACACAAGTCATCCAAATGAAAAGAAGAGACTTGTGCCACGAAAAAAGACAGTATACTCAGCTATTACCAAGTGATTTAACTTATTCTCTCAGAAAATTGATCAGCATAACGGAGATCTATGTTAAAAGATTATCTCAAAAATTAACGTCGATTAGGAGTGCATCGAACTGAATGCTGCAAAGCTGACCGATAGAATTCAGCTAATATCCACAGAAATAATTAAAAACATAAAACTGATTACTCTCCGAATACAGCTCCACAGGAGATCAGTCGTAAGCTCGTGTGGCTCAGTATTAAAACCTCTGACAGCAGCACTGGATGACACGGACTTGAATCTCCAAGAGGAGATGATTCCTTTCGAGGCTACAAATACGCGTTGCTGAAGAGTATCAATTAGCCGGAAACTTGGGTCCACAGATTGCAGTCAACCATCTTCACTCATCTAACACCAATTATAATAAGGGTCTCCTAAATTAAGTTCGCACAAAATTGAGAATCTACATGCAAACGCCAACAATTTGGCAGAAGAAGCAAAGAAGACCGAACTTCTAATAAACATAGCGAAAACTGACCAGCAACACCAACAACAACAAGCATCAATGACCACCAACTGGAGAAATTCGAAAGAGGTCACCTATTTCACTTATTTAGATAGCATCATTTCACCTACAGGCGACATAGATGTGGATGTCAAATGCAGCTTGGATCGGAAAGGCAAAGTAGACATTCATTAATCTGAAATCCATGTGTAAATCTGCTGTACTCAGTATGAGGAACAAAATTTGGATTTCAGGCAGCAACGTCAGTTCATTGATTCTAAACTGATGAGAGACTTTCACTGCGTGTCATGTAAAGCATTCCCAACAGGCCACTGTAGACTTTGATCAACATCTGCTTTCTCCGGCTCGAAGGATAGGCAACAGGGAACTGTAGGAACGATTAAACCAATAGCCTATTACAAGCATGCCAAAGGGAATGGAGATGAATCGAACAATCTCTGAGGAGACCGATAACTGACATCTAGTGAACCCCAGATGAATGGAAAGTGACAAGTTGGGCGTGAGTCCGAGTGTTACATTGAGGAGATTGTGTGAGCGGGAGATTACAGCTTATGCTCAATCGTGGAGTCAACTTAAAAGGGACTGCAGAGAACAGAATGAAATGGAGATATTCTGTAGAAGCTCTATGTGTTAATCAGAACCCAAAGAAACTAATAATAATAATAAACTGTAGTTTGGTTACAGGATTTCATCATGAGTCGACATCGGTTAGAGAGAACCATTGGAAATCCAACTGGGAGTACTGAACAGCTGTTTCGTCCTGGTCTGGGACTCTTCACAGCGCGCGCTCACTGCCGATGTTCGAGCCCATGACCTTCTGGTTACAAGGCGAACTTATAGAACATTAATCCACTGGCGCCCGACCCAATAGCCAGCTCGTGAATCCAAACTTCTGCCAATTCACGACATAGCGAGACCACTAGCCATTGTCATTGGTGAATTACGTCCTCACATCCAACCTGTTTTATCCTACTGGTCACGACTTCCCACTAGATTCCCAGGTAACTGAAGAGTCCTAAACTAGGACGAAACAGCTGTCCAGTACTCCCTGTTGGTCTGCAACGGTTCTGTCACCGATTTTTGCTCATGATGAAATCCTCCAACCAATCAAACCAATACTTGAAACTGTAGTTTATTCATGCCATATACAGTCAGCCCTGTAGGTGAATAAATAAAACACATAATCTGTGATTTTTGATTTGAATACAACTGATATTTTAGTGTTACAATATTAATTATACTCTCCGGCACACAAAATTAACAGCAGTATCAAATATTTCTCTCCAGATTGATATTTCAACAACCAACCCTACAATTACAGGTTTCATTGTGAGCTAACATCAGTTAGAGAACCATTGGAAATCTAACATGGAAAATAAACCAGCTGTTTCGTCCTAGTCTTGGACTCTTCACTAGTATGCATCTACTAGAGTTCAAACTCAGGACATCCCTGTTACATGGAAAGCTCGTAGATTATTCAGCCACTGAGACCCATTTCAACGACCCTTGAATCCTAGCTTCTCCCCAATTGGCGATATGTACATGCGGCAATCATCAGCCAATGTCATAGGTGAGTAACTATCCTCTTACCAGACTTCACAGACCCTGTCAGTTACGACTTCTCACTAAAAATTCCAGGTAACTTCTAGTATACAGCCAGTCGGTACGGTAGTCAGCATTGGAGTAATTTTCAAGTGTCCATTTTGCAGCTGACATTTATCAGACAAATATCTCACTTGATTGTTTAGTAAGTGTGAACAATCCTCACTTACAAAGCATACAAAATCAATAATCAGATATACAGATATATAAAAATGTCTAACAAAGACCATAAGTAAGAAATCTTTTCTTTCCTTTCAAACAAAAACAAATAACCAAATTAAACTCAAGGTTACAAAGAGGTCAATATGGGGCAATAAAATAACAAACTGTCCTTGAAAGTAAAACAAGTAGTGGGCTAAATCAGCTTTTTTTAAGGTCAACTAAGTAGGCAGGAAGGAAATCACTGTAATCTTCTACACCCCACTGTATATTTGATTATAGTAAAATATTAACCAATAACTATCGGATATGTATGAATAATATGACTATAATTTCCATCCGTTTTGGGAAAACTAAAAAAAATATGCTCACTAGTGACTGGATCTATTCAGGCTGGTAGTTACCTGGGTTCTAGTGGGAAATCGTGACCAATAGGGTACAGCAGGTCTAAAGGGAGGACAGTTACTCATCAACGAAGACATTCCGAAGTGGTCGCGCTATATCGTGAATTGGTAGAAGTTAGAATTCATGGATTGGCCATTGGATTGGTGGGTCCCAGTGGCTTAATGCTGTACAAGCACGCCTTGTAACCTGGGGGTCCTGGGTTCGAACCCTGTAGTTGGGTGGGTGCATACTGCTGAAGAGTCCCAAACTGGGCTGATGAAACAGCTATCCAGCACTCTCTAGCTGGTTTTCCAATGGTTCTCTCTAACCGATATCAGCTCATGATGAAGTCCTCCAAACAATCAAACGAAATCTCTACAAACCAATACTCGGTAAAGTTATCTTCATAGGCTGGCTGTACAACTGCATTTTTGTTTCTTTATTTACTAGAAAGGTATGTGACGCCAGAACAAAAGAACGTATGGCAATGGAATTATCTCTTGGTAACTTGATGTACAGATATAGGTAAAATACGTTATATATATCTACACCAAGTTCACTTTTAACAGTTTGAAAAAAATTGAGGCATTGGGTATATGACTAAAAGTGTCTTTTGTATTTCTCAGTGAATAAAAAACAAAACGATATTGTTGCTTTTACTGACGATTCGCTATTTAATGCTGCTAATAGCTTTATCAAAGTAGTAATATTAAACCAGAATTTACAAAATCTCAGCATATATATATATATATATAGTAACTTTATCATCGTTCATCAGCATGGAGGTAATTTTTATGTTGCTGTCAAGTTGGCCAATTGGTAAAGGTAACAAAACCATGTGTAGATTGTTGGATTTGATGAGTGTATAAAATTATGAAAGCAGCGTGTGTTTACATAATGAAATTGCTTATCACATTCGTGTTGATTTTGTCACTTCATGATTGGGGCGGTGTGTTGCAACCAGGTCAAATTCTGTTTTAGTCCATCATTCCTATTCAGACAATTTGGATTCTATTTGATATAAAGGGCTTCTGATGATGTGAGACGTTCTTTGTGATTTCTGAAATTTTTCTGGATTATTTCAATATTGTCAAAATCGATCTTGTGACCTGATTCTATAGCGTGTAGACAATCTATGGCTGATGATTTTTCAAAATGTTTTGGTCCAACTGGATTTCCCAATGGTCAAACAGATGCTCTGCGGTGTTCATTTCTTCTGATCTTGATTTCTCACGAGGTATGTCTGATGTTTATCCCATCATATTCCAAGCATTTTATTTTATAGACACAATTAGATTGAGAAACCTTAGAGATTTGAACTTTCACATGGACAAGGTTGCTTTGTAGCGTCAGTGTCTGATGTTTTGAAGAAAACTCTGAATTAGTATTTTTATTATTCCTTTGAGTTCCGAGTGGAACATAGGGCTTCAACAACACATCCCCACTTTGTCCTATCTTCTACCGTCCTCTTCAACTTGGACTACGGTTGCCTACAATCTCTCATCTCCTCCTCCCCACACGATCTCCTCCATGTCATCCTAGGACGATCCATTCGTCGCTTCCCATTGGGATTCCACTCGAGTGATGGCGCGATGTAATTCGACGGTCTCCTCAATGTATTCCCGATCCATCTCCACTTTCTCCTACATATTTGTTGAGCGATCGGTCCTTGGTTGGTTTGTTCCCACAGTTTCTTGTTACGTATTCTTTCTGGCCATTTGATCTTCAGTATAGAGCGAAGGCAGCTGTTGATGAAAGTCTACAACCTGTTGGGAATCCTTTTTGTGACACGCGAAGTTTCGTGTTTATTGAATACCCATCTGACACCGTCTGACGTTTCTGATCTATATAGGATGATTTTGTTAATAAAGTCCTTTGGTTACTTATTTTTCACGAGAGTCTCTATAATGTTTGATATTTCTTCTTCACCTTCCCTCTCATCCGTTATCAAAGAGTGTGTCCATCCAAGAAGACTTGAAATAACTGATACCTTAGCACTGATGGGGTGTGATAATCCGAAATCTTGATATTTGTTAGAATATCCGTTATCTTTTCTCTTCAAAATACGTCTACCGCATAGTAAAATTACAGTTTGCACGTCTTCCATATTGTACTTCATCGGCTTCCTTTCATGTTGTCCATCTTGTTTCACAAACATAGTTCATTTCTTTACATCGCCATTAAATCCATCTCTCGGCTATTCAATATTCTTGCAGATGATATTCATTTATTTATATCTGTATTTGTATACTACTTATACATCTTGTCAGTAGCACACGTCACAAGGATATAGAAAACATCACTACCAATAAGATCAAAGGATAAGAAATAATGGAATTACACAACCAGAGTTTAAGAGTTATGTAACTGAGCACAATGATATACGTCTGAGCAGTAATAAATTATGCCCGAAATGTCATCAGTAAGTGCTTTCATCAAATAAATGTATTCTATGTTGGGATTATCCGTCACCATAATGCTCAAGTTCTATTCTTATTTCGATTTAATAGTATTAACTTACACATTTAAGAAAGATTTATCTATATCTAGTAGTATGTGATTTCTTAGCTTGATTTGGACAGTAATCCTTCTTTCAAAATAATATCAAAATAATTCTTCAGTAACACTAAGTAATTATTATTCCTGACAGATAATATAAATTTACTCCTAATTGTCCTACTTGTTTGCCTTGTTTGTTTGTTTGTTTGTTTCTCCGTTTGTCTGCCCCTTTCTCATCGTTCATTTTATCTTATAGTTTATTTATTTATTTATTTAAATGACAGTTATTCAAATTGCGCGCCAATTTCCGCCGTTCATTTAAACAAAGAATAATTAATCATACTGATTTATTGTGAATGCTTTATTTGTGTGCGTGTGTGTGTGTGTGTAACTATCGCGATAAACAAATGGCCAATGAGAAGAGATAGTGAGAGAGAGAGAGATAGAAAGAGAGACAGACAGACAGAGATTAATATTATCAATAAGAATTACCCTCTTTATTTTCTGTAAACCAACATATGGCCTAAAAGACGTTAAGCAAATAATCAAATGACTTCTTAGTATGAGATTTTAAACAAAAATAATGAATAAATTAATGGATAGAAGGGGAGAGATGTAAGAGGAAAAGCTAAGTCAAGGGAAGAAAACTAATTTGTTGAGTCTGATGAGGATTTCGATTAGATTCCGTGCAGATTTCATCAAGAGCTAAAGTAAATTAGGGAGTTATTAAGAATTAAGAAAAGTTATACAACTGCTTACTTCAAGTCTCAGATGTTTCGGTAGTATGCACCCATGACCTCACCGCTGGGAATCGAACTCAGGATATAAGAATAGAACTTGTGCACTGTGATAGGGCATAATTCCATTGTGGGTAAAATTTATTTTGATAAAGTCTTGCAGTGTTATACAGTAATATTTTACTGATGACGTTGCGGGCACAATTTATTACTGCTCATAATCATATCAAGGCACTAATCACACAACTTTCCAACTTTGTTAATATAATTCCATTATTTTTCATCGCTTGATTTGATTGGTAGTAGTATTTTCCATAATTCCGGTATGAGTATTGAGTCATTCCTATTGCACGTGTTGGGTGTAGACTCGATGAACAAGGATTCAGTAATCAACCTCTCTCTCCACCTGCCTATATTACTTCTTAGAATTTTAACCCTCTCCCACCCTATTGTGTGGTTTGTGTTAATGCATGCAGTGCAATCGCTGAGCATTTTCCTAAATTACTTATCTGGTTCAACATTCTAACCTTAGCTAAATTCTTATGTTCTGACAATCTGACTACCCCCGACCTACTAGTTTGGCCTATGTAGTTGACCTACTCACAGTCATTGCAAGGTATTTTGTAAATTATATTATTTTGTCTAATTGGGTCAACAGGGTCCTTTAACCTACAGAGCTTTTCCCTGAGTGAGTTTGTAGGTTTAAATGCCACCCTAATTCCTGCCTTATTGAGAATCCTACGTAGGGTTTCAGATGTTCCATCCTTATATGGTATAACAGTAGATGCCTTATATTCTCTCTTATTTATGTTATCATTATTAGTTTCATCATTATTTTTATTTTGCTTTTGACCTTTTCTGATCTTCCTGATGAATTTTATAGGATAGTTAGTTATTTAACACCAACGCTTCTCCTTCTATCTGTTTCATTTCATCATTTAGGTTTTTTGTTGTACTACTTAGTGCTACTGCTTGGTTTGTTAGACACTTAACTAAGCCTGCCTTCACAGATATATAACGGATGAGATGAATTAAAGTCTAAATATCTATTAGCAGAATGCGTTGGCTTTTTATAAACGCTGGTGTGCAGTTTACCTTCTTCTGTTCGTTTTATTTTGCAATCTAACACAGCTAATTCTACCTCTTCATTTTCCGATTCAAATGTGAATTTTATTCCCTTTACTAGTGAGTTTATAGGTGTCAAGAAGCTAGAGAGAGATATGTTCTGTTTTTAACACTGTGTGAAAGTGTCATCCACATATCTCCACCATATTTTTGGAGTAGGATTATATGTATTCAGAACAACATTTTCCCAGCTGTCCAAACAGATATCTTCTACGACTGGGAATACAAAAAGATGTTGAAAAATTCTTCTCACACACATAAACAGTCATGTCGACTCAATAAAATTCACTATGGAAATAGAGAATGAGACATTGGGGAAACTGCAACTCCATTATGGATAAGATTTTATTTTGTGTGAGTAACTTGATATGATTATGAGCAATAATTTGTGCTCGAAACGTCATCAGTTAATATTACTGTGTAACACTGTGTGATTTATCAAAATAAAATCTTATCCATAATGGAGTCACACTCTACCACAGTGCCCAAGTTTTATACTTATATCAATTGGGGAACTGCCTATGTTAGACTGCAAAATACAAAGAGTTACAGATGGTAGCGTAAAAACGACGCTATATAGAAAAACGACACATTCTGGAAGACTCCTTTATTATCACTCAGTTCATTCACTCACGGTAATACAAGGTCTTGCAGATACAATACGTAGACTTACAAAAACATCAGAGGACCAGTGTAAAGAAATAAATGTCCTATTCAAAATGCTACTAGAAAACAACTACCCAAAAGAATTTATAAAAGATAATATAAAAAGAAAAAAAGAGGGTAAAACCGGAGAATGACAAGAAGGAGGAAGTCAAAAAAACAGTCACAATACCATACAAAAGTGGTACATCAGAGGCAATTCGAAGAAACCTCAAAAATAATGGGATTCGCACAACTTTTAAACCGACGAATCTAACTAAAAATAAAATAAATCACCTGAAAGATCCCATAAAAATGATGGATAAAAACAACTGGATTTACAAAATATCTTGTGCCAAGTGTCCGACTAAATATGTGGGTCAGACGTCCAGATCACTCAAAATAAGAGTGAATGAAAATAAACGCCTAACTAAAGGTCAACCAAAAGGAACACAAGCTAACAAAAAATAAGAAAAAAAATCATTTATAGCTGCACATGCATGGGACAAAAACCACAATATCGATCGGAACAATGTTTGTATTCTAAAAACTAATATGAACAAATGGAAAGAGAGACTTATAACAGAATCTACATTTAAAACAATTAGTTCCCTTTATGAATTTAGACAAAGCAATAAGAAGACGTAATTTGTCTGTCTGAACAATCTGATCACACTCCATGTACTTGTCATAGGAATAAAAATGAAATTAATAAAGAGTTAAGGGGTGAGAAAATAGACTTAGGTCGTCATCACACTAAACCTACCACCACAGCAGATGTACTATTACCTTTGTTATTCCGTTTAGTGATCTTCATTGTTATTTTGACCTTCAGTATGTCCTTTTAACTTGGCCTAAGTCTATTTTCTCACCTTTTAACTCTTTATTAATTTCATATGTATATTCCTGTGACAAGTCTGTGTGTGATCAGATTGTTCGAAATGTGTTGCGCAAATACAACACTACACGATTCAGACAAATTACGTTTTCTTATTGCTTTGTCTAGAATTTACACCGGATACATGTAACCTAGATTAGAACTCTGAATATACAAAAATGAATGAACACAAGAATGAACTATGTACATATATGAGTACAAATCATAAATGTGTGAATTAAAAAACAAAATAATTTCAACAGTTGGTGTGATCATGGGCAGTAAGTAATTTTGCTCGAGATATTACCAATAACAAAAACTTAACATTGTGGGTAAACTATTGAAATATGATAATACTTTAATGGAATCCAGGATACACACTTCGTCCTATTTTGGACTCGTCATCTGGATGCACCTGCATTCCCCAGTGAGTGATGATGTCCCCACTGAGACTCGAACCCAGTGCCCATAGTTTCGAACGCCAAAGCGTAATCCACTAGACCACTTGGGCCATAAGAGCCACCTCTTTTGAGGTCTAGTGGATAAAGGTTTGGCGTTTGAAACTATGCGCACTGGATTCGAGCCTCGGTGGGAACATCATCACTCACCGGGGAATGAAGGTACATGCGGACGACGGGTCCCAAATAGGATGAAATGCACATCGTGGATTCCACTGCTAGTCACCATCGACCAATTAAACTATAATTATACTTTATTTATAAGTTCTTCGTTGGTGCGTTCCCAGAGTCTCTTGTTACTAATTCTTTCTGGTCATCAGATCTTCAATATGGAGCCAGCGAAGGTAGCTATTGGTTGAAACTCTGCAGTTGCCTGTTGTAAATGCCTTCCATGACGCACAGTGCAAGTTTCTCACGCATGTAAAAAGCATTAACTGACTTAACATCGAGGTTGAAAGTCTAAAATCTTGTTGTTTATCCCGAGTGCAGAAGATTCCAAAACTGATTTCCCAGTGATGAATATCCACCTTGCCTTTCTGATTCTAGCTGGTTTTGACATCTTCATTGAGGCTGTTATATGTAGGTGAAATGATGGTACCCTAGATAAGTGAAGACAGCAAACTGTCTTAAATTTCTTCCATTGGTAGTGATTGATGCTTGTATGTTTTTTTCCTTCACGTTCCCCAGGGGAACATGAGGCTTCAAGCTAGTGGCTTGGAGTTTCTGTAGCAGTGTTTATTTTACAGGATGGGGTTGCCAGCCTCATGCCCAACCTTTCCTCTTCACCAGCATTGTTTCTAGCTTAGCGAGGTAAAGGAGTGCGTCGGCCGGGGATCGAACCCCGGACCATGTGCATGGTCGGCGAGCGTCCTAACCGCTATGCCACCGACGCTTGTACACAACCTGAATAATAAACAATATAAGCAGTGATTGTGAAATAATTTAAACATACTTTAACTGAATAGCCAGTTCATTTTACAAAAGTGAAATAGTGTGTGAAAAAATGGAGACAAGGTCGTCAGAATAATCAGTTATAACTAACGTGGAAACATTAGGTATTCTAATGAGATAAGAATGTTTTGAAAATTCAATGGTGACTCATACTTAAATGGTGATAATTATGTAATCATGTGAAAAGTTATTCAAATAAAATGAAAGAGCACAAAGATTAACAAATAAATAAATAAAATTAATTGGAAAAATGGTTGAATGGAAGTATCAAGTTACGTCATAAAGAATAGAATGAAATTTCACTGAATTAAGGTAAAAGAGTCAGTGATTACCAAGGTTGGTTGGGGTCGCGCTAAATCACGAATTGGTAGAAGTTAGAATTCATGCGTTGGCCATTGAATCGGGTCCCAGTGGTTGAATGGTATACGAGCTCGCTGGCCTTGTAACCGGAAGGTCCTGGGTTCGAACCTCCTGTGGTGGGTGCGTACTGCCGATGATTCCCGAACTAGGATGAAACAGCTGTTCAGTACTCCAGTGCTGGTTTTCAATGGTTCTCGAACTGATATCAACCCGTGATCAACTCATAAAAACAAAACTAATAGATGTTGAAAAGGGGTGCATAATTATAGGATTAGTAGGCGAATACAAAATGTTACATAACATGGTGTGAAGTTTGATACGATAGAATTCAATATTGTAAAAAAAATAATAATTTTGTATTTGGAATGACAAGTGGGACAAGCGGAAACAATTAAAAGTGAGAATAGTATTAATAGTAATAATAATCGTAGTAATAAGGGAAAGGTACACAGATTAACTAAGTAAACAAAACAAAATAAATAAATGTCTATCCCTCTACGGCCAAGGCAGAAGTAGGGATTACACATACTTCTTTTGTACACAAAGGTCTGGCTTGAAGTCATGAATTGCCAAGGCCTCCACTGTCTTTAGAAATCTATAACGAAGAAAACGCTGCGAGTTAGCATGGATTCGATAGATGATCTTAAAATCATGGTCAGGGTTGGCAGAGAGAGTGACAGAAGTCGATCAGGTGTTCTAGAATAGAGCTTCGCACACACTTCCTTTCTCCCTTGTAAAACCATGCTGGAATATGTTCTCGTATCCGTGTGGAAAGCGTCCTCTGGCTACGGCCAATGCACCTTGCTCCTTAAGAGCAGGTGAACTGATAGATGCACATGGAGGGGGCCAGACGGGGAGCTTATCTTCTACAGAGATGGAGAACAACTTGTGGCTGGTGAACGTCATTTGCAATTTTGCTGCAAAGAACGTCTTACTGACTGCTTCAGTGAGACGACTTCTGAGCATATCTGAAGCTTGATCACCTTTGAATTCCAAGTTCATGAATAAGGTTTTCTTTGGAACTGAGTCGGTGACCAGCTTAGACTGCCTATTTTTTGTATTACTGTCAATAAATCGGTTCGGGTAACCGTTTTCTGCGAGCATGGCTTTTAGGAAGTCAAGTTCTGAATCAACGCAATAAGAATTTCAGCACAAATAAGTAATCTTCAATCATGCGATACAAAAATGGTCTGTGTTACTACCATAGTGTGAATTATTATGCCATGCCTTATCTTTCAGTGTGACTGTGTACACTTGTGTATGCTTGTACGCATCTGTTGCCATTGTATGTCTGTGTGCACCATACTGTGTCATAAATAACTACTTATACAAGAAAATAACATATATGTGATTGAAGAAATATGCATTCCTTTTCAATTACTTCTTCATCAACGCCTCCATCGTGTAAAGTGATGTTTAACCAATAAAAATTATCAGTTTTCAGGTATAGGAAGGCTGAAAATAGCTGATTACGAAAATCCTGACCAGTTAGTTTGTAGAAGTAAGCAAAAAGTCAACGAGCTTAGTCTCATAACCTGAAGGTCCTGGGTTCAATCTCTGGTTAGGTCATTGGTGCGTACTACTGAAGAGTCCCCAACTAGGACGAAACAGTGGTCCAGCGTCCCACTGGTATTATATAAACAAAATTTGTAAGATAATGACTATCAAGAAGAATGATTGAACGAATCAGTCAATAATTACGTAAGAAGATCAGGATAGGAAAATGACGAGTGAATTAGTCTTAAGCAAATAACAATGTTAATTTGCTAGTTACAAGGATAATGGAAAAGATCATTTGTAAGACTGTACATATTCTGTGCACAGTCTCAGCAAAGAAAGAAGTTGTACTGTTATCTTTTGAAAACACAGATCTGGCTTATTCATTCAGATAAATTCTCACCACCTGTGCTGTATATAAAAGTCAGCCTAATAGAGCACTAGAAAGATAGATAAATATTGTCAATTTGATGTTAGTGTACTAACGAGGTGACCAAGTATTGAGCTGCGTATAGCTCTCTACTCAGCCCTTTTTGCTTAGCCAATATAGTTGATGTTCGGAAATTCGATGATGAACTTGCCTTAACATACTCCCAGTGTATCTAACTCCACAGGAACACTTAAGCAGATGATGAATTTGATCCGGCATACTATATTCAAACTATTGACGATGCTATCGAAAGATCGGGCTTCAGTTCTCAATTTAGAAATCAGAGATTCTGTTGATTCAATATGCGATTTTGTAATGCGTCGAAGATTTTTGAGAGATGGAGGTAATTTGCAAGTACGTAGTGACTTCATGAGATGGCGAGGAAAGCAGTGAGACCGCAAGCATTCATGGTAAAACTTCAATCGAGTCACTGCTCTGGATATTCTGCAACGAATTGTCACCAAATGATTCAGTGATTTGAAAGATTCGCTGGGGAGGCGTTTTTTTTAGGAATTTCATACATTTATTCCCCTTAATGAATTTGAACAAAGCAACAACTTATATTTCGTCGCCTTCTCGTCAGCTGCTTACAGAGCAAAGACATTATTCAATGTATCTACAAAAACAATTTTAACATACTTGCACAGAGTTCATTTTAAACAAACGCACTGAGAGATCTTGTAAAGAAGAAATTGAGTGACAACAATACGTACAATGATTTGAAACCTCAAGGGTTCCACTTGCCACATATGTATGGCCTTCCGAAGATACACGAAAAACAAGTCCCCTTTAGACCTATACTTTCTATGATCAACTCGCTCCAACATAAGGTGGCACGTTGGCTTGCGGAGAAGTTGGAACCTATTCGTCAATGGCTAGGCGTGCACACAATGAAAGACTCATTTCATTTCTCTGAAAGTGTGAACCACATGAACATTTTAAGTAAGTCTATGGTGTCATTTGATGTAACCTCCTTGTTCACAATGATTCTAATCAACGAAACTATTGAGATCATTTGTCAGCAGTCTGATCTTCTCCCACTGCCAGAGTCGGAATTCAAACGCCTACTGCTAATGTGTACCATGGATGTGTAATTCCAATTTGACAACACTCTTTACCGCCAAATAGATGATGTAGCTATGGGCAGTCCACTTAGCCCTGTTTTAGCAGATATATTCATGTCCAACCTTGAAAGAACAAAGTTGAAGCATGCAATCGACGAAACAACTTCTTATTGTCGATATGTTGATGACACATTTATAGTGTGCAAAAATGAAAGTCATGCTTCACACTTACTAAGATTATTCAATGATGCACCCGCCAATATTGAGTTCACTATGGAACATGAAAGTGACGGGAAGTTCCACTTCCTCAACATTGCCATGGAACGCCTAGAAGACCGTAGTCTTCAAAAGTCAATTTATCGAAAGTCCACATGGAAAGGATAATACTTACATTTTAATAGCTTTTGTCCAAATAGCTATAAACGAGCACTGGTTAAGACTCTGTACTATAGAGCGAGAAGAATATGCCCTACAGAGAAATTAGTGAAAGAATTTGAGTTTCTTGAAAAGACATTGAAGAGCAATGGGTACCCTCAAAGGTTCGTCAACAAGTATGGAAGATCTGAAGTCGGAAATGAAAAACAAATCACAGTAAGAAAAAAGCCAATCTACTTTGAGCTTGATTATACAGGCGAAAACATTGCAGCGATGATCAACAGAAGGCTGGGCACATCACTAGACATAACCTAGATTTTGGTGATTGCTAAATTTACAAATTTTTTCTCTCATACTTCTCATCAGACATTCGTTTCTGCTTGAAAGATCACGAGTATAATCTAATTCTTCGTTCAGTGTAAGCAAAAATCTCTTGCACGATGAACTAAACAACTACTCAGATTTTGTTTGTATTGTAGGGGGAAAAGAACTCAGAGAGTTAGTAATACTGGTTTCAAGCTTGATAACAGACTGGTATCAATTAGGGGACCAATGAAAACTAACAGGGAGTACTGAACAGATGTTTCGTTCTTATTTGGGACTCTTCTGGGATACAGACGTATGACTTAACCAAGGATTGAATGAGGTGTGCTCGTAGACCATTAAACCTCTGGCATATGAATTCTGACTTCTGTCGATTTAGCGCCACCACCAGCCAATCTCATCAGTGGCTGATTTGTCTTCACAACTGACGTGGTGGATCTCACCAGGCACTTTCCAGTGGCTGAATAATCAACGAACTCGATTCGTAACCCAAAGGCCGTAGGTTCGATCTCCAGTGAGGTCATGGGTGAGTACTACTGAAGAGTCCCAAACAAAGACGTTGACAGCTCTCCAGTACACTCTTCGCTGGTTCTCAATGGTTCTCTACAAACTTGAAAAAATCTCAAATCTCAAGGACACAAACACTTAAAAGTTAGTATACTGTCCAGTTGATACTTGTTTTCGTTGAGTACTTCTGTTTACTGTTCCATTTTCCTTGTTTTCTCATTAGAACATTCAAAAACAAGTTAGACCCATTCATCTTGTTCTTCTTCTTTGGTAAAAATTTACAGTCGTTTGTGACAAACTAATTGAAAAGGAATATTTTTTACTCCACTCATCAATATTCTATGTCATTCGTGTAAATAGCCCACTTATCTAAAGTGATCATTTTTCGTGAGTACAATACTCAATCATTATTCATCTAGGTAGGGAAGAAAATTTGTGAGAAAAAAAATCAACTAGCCTGACTAATACAAAAAGTGATAGTTAATAAAAAGACTATTTATTTATTATTGATTTATTTGATTCATCAATCAATACACTAAAAAAGGACTATGTAATACTCAAAGCAAAGTAAGTTCATTCTTGCCTATATGTAAAATTGCAATAAGAAGTTTCTTCTGTGTACATAAATCAGGATTCTCCATGAGAATCGTTAAGGGGGATGACGGAAGCATACCGTCTTCGGGAGGCTTCTCTTAACTCTGTAAATAATTTTGAATGAATTTACAAAATACCTTGCAATGACTGTGAGTTAAGTCAACTACATAGGTCAAACTAGTAGATCGGGGTAATCAGATTGTTGCAACATAAGAATTTGGCTAAGGTAAGAATGGTTGACCCCGAGAAGATGAGTAATTTATAAAAAAGCTCAGCAATTGCACTACATGCATTAACACAAAACCACACAATCGAGTGGGTGGGAGAGGGTTAAGATTCTAAGAAGTAATCTATGTAGGTGGAGAGAAAGATTGATTAATGAATCCTGTCTGGTTCATTGAGTCGACAACCAACACAACACATGCAACAGAAATGACTCAATGCAAATACCAGAAATATGGAAGATATTATTACCACCAGTCAGTCAAATCAGAAGAGGATAATAAATAATCTCAAAATTCTATTTCAATTCATGCAAATCACAACATTCTAACAAGTTACTTATTTTGACTATAAAAACACTCGTCTTATCTCCCATCTGATTGTAATTGATCAATAACACTCATATTATTATTTCTGAATGTACATTATCTCATATTGATTTTTATTCAAATATCTAGTCAATTCCACTCATGTATATAAATGAAGGAAAAAAGTTGTGTGAGTAGTGCCTTGATATGATTATGAGTGGTAATAGTTTGTGCTCGAAACATGGTCGTATCAGTTAATATTAATGTGTAACACTGTGTGATTTATCAAAATAAAATCTTATCCATAATGGAATACCAATCTTAGTGTAGCCTCAATGCATGTTCTTTTCACAGCGTTTAATTTTTTCTTCTTTAGGGCATCGGCCAGGCGGTTGCCTTTGAACGCCACATTCACATAAGTAGCGAGCTAATATAGGTCGTCCAACGAGTAGTTTATCTAAAAAAGAGTCAAGCAACATTATCTCGCTTGGCTACAGAAAGGTCACAATGGATCAATAAGGAGTCCTATAATTCAACATATATAGTGAACACTGGTCATTCAAGATGCAAAGAAAATTCATTCAAAATTATCTACAAAGTCAAAAGAAGCCTGCCGGAAACGGTATGTTCCCACAAACTAGCCATTGCTGAGGACTCAGTGATTCGAATGGAAATGAGTGCAGTAGTCAAACATTTTGTCAACACTGGTCATTCCATCTCAACAAACGCCTCCTTAAAAGTAAATTACAAAGTGAAGAAAAACAACCCCAACTCTTTTGCATTCCTGAAGCTTTAACCATTCAGTCAGAAAAACCGGATTTATTCATTATTATTATTATTGTTGTTCCCTTGGGTTCCTAGTGGAACATAGGGCTTCAACTGCACGTCTCCATTTGCTTCTGTCTTCTGCTGTACTTTTCACCTGCATCCATGTTAGTCCATACTGTTTCAACTCCTCTTCACACGATCTCCTCCATGTCACCCTTGCACCGACGAACCACTCACCGCTTCCCTTTCGGGTTCCACTCGAGCGTTGGCCTGACGCGCGATGTCACCCAACGGCCTCCTCAGCGAATGTCCAATCCATCTCCACTTTCTCCTGCATATTTGTTGAGCGATTGGTTCTTGTTTTGTTTGTTCCCATAGTTTATTGTTGGTAATTCTTTCTGGCCATCTGATCTTGAGTAAAGAGCGAAGACAGCTGTTGATAAAGGTCTGCAACAGGCTGTTGGAAATATTCTTTGTGACCCGCCAAGTTTCTGATCCGTATAGAAGAAGTGACTGACTTGACGTTTGTATTGAAAATCCGAATTTTTTTTTTGTTGATGCTGAGTGACGAAGATTTCCAGATTGGTTTCAGGTTGATGAATGTGTTTCTCGCCTTCCCGATTCTCGATTTGACATCCTCGTCCGTTCCTCCTGTAGTTGAGACAATGCTCCCTAGATAAGTGAATGAAGTAACCTCTTTCAAATTCCTCCCGTTGATGGTGATTGGCGCTGGATGTTGCTGCTTTATTTATAGGAGGAGCCAAAGTATATAAAGCAAATTATGAAACCGTGCATATGCAGTGACGTGATTGTGAGTAGCAATGAATTTTGCTCGAAACATTTTTATTATTTAAGTTCCAAATGGAACATAGTGCTCCAACAGCACGTCTTCACTTTGTTCTATTTTCTGCTGTCCTCTTTAGCCCATAGTCTATCTTCTCCTACTCAACAAATGATCTCCTCCATGTCACCCTCGAAGCCACGTCCCACCTGTCGTTTCCCATTCGGGTTCCACTCGAGGGCCTGTAGTGCACCACATCATTCGATGGTCTTTTCAGTGTGTGACCATCTCCATTTTCTTCTGCCTATCTGTGGAGCACTAGGTTCTTAGTTGGTTTGTTCCCCTAGTCTCTTGCTTGAAACATTATCCAATTATCAGTACTGTTTTACTGCGTGTTATATATCAAATAAAATTTTTACGGTTAGTGTGTATCACATTCTACGTGTATATATTAGCCGTTAGAGTTCAACATTCAATATCCACTAATTACAACACCATTAAATTCAAATTTATGCGCTACAGTTATTTGTAAACAAAGAAATAAGACTAAATTTAGAATTTAGGCATGCGTCATCTACCAATTTATATGGTTAATTTATTTTATTTAGAATGTCATTTAAGTCAGCTAATATGTTTCCACTCCCTTTAGTTTTAATGTTTACTCACAATAACAGAGTAACAATGATGATGACTAATAAATAGTACAGGTGTTTCTTATATACCTAATGAGTCAGTTATCCTTGGGAGGGAAAACGAAATACAGAAATTAATCAATCAATCATGCATATACTTTGTTTAAATCTGTTCAAGTAACGCTGACCTTGACGTGTTGGAGAAGGATTTATATATTTTTTCGAGTAAAAATCAGAACACGCAATAAAGCTTTAAACAATATACACTATTTTCTTTTGAATAAAGCAGTCAATTAGTTAACATTACATTCTAGAAGAATTGTCTCTCCATCCCCTCCCTAGCTAAATGTTTCTGAGGCTAATATGGTTGAACATTAAGGCTATATAGTTTCACTAACATATATATGTGAATACTTGGGTTAGATAGGTTAGAGAGAATCTAATGAGACGCCTAAACCCTAGACCTAGGTTTCGTATATTGTTTACAATATCTTAGGAACTGACGTCCCGTAGGAGATAAGAACCCCTAGTTGGGTGATTATATGATACATCCTTTTTCTGTAGTGGCCCCACCTTTATCCCATGGGGATTAGGGAGTTCCAGTAATTTCATGAAAATCCAGTAATATACGCTTAACTTTTAAACTTACAGTCTCATTTAATCGATTGTATTGCTCAGATATCAGTATATCAAGCAAGATATTTTGATGAAAGTGTAACAAATGTAACTCAGTTCAAGAATATAACGCCTTCCATTATGGGTAAATTTTATTTTGATAGAGTCTCACAGTGTTATACAGTAATATTTACTGATGACGTTTCGAGCACAATTTATTGCTCATAATCATATCAAGTTAATCACACGACTTCCTAAATTCATTTATATAGTTCCATTGTTTTACACTTGATTTTCACTTGATTTGATTGGTAGTATTATTTTCCATATTTCAGGTATGAGCGATGATTCATTCCTATTGCATGTGTTGGGTGTAGATTCGATGAACAAGGATTCAGTAATCAACCTCTCTCTCCACCTACCTAGATTACTTTTTAGAATTTTAACCCTCTCCCACCCTATTGTGTGGTTATGTGTTAATGCATGCATTGCAATTGCCGAGCTTTTTTCTAAATTACTTATCTTCTCGGGGTCAACAATTCTTACCTTAGCTAAATTCTTATCATCTGACAATCTGACTACCCCTGACCTACCAGTTTGACCTATGTAGTTGACCTCACAGTCATTGCAGGGTATTTTGTAAATTATATTATTTTGTCTAATTGGGTCAATCTACAGGGTCCTTTAGCCTACAGAGCTTTTCCCTGAGTGAGTTTGTAGGTTTAAATGTCACCCTAATTCCTGCTTTATTCAGAATCCTACGTAGGGTCTCAGATGTCCCCTCTTTATATGGTATAACTGTAGATGACTTATATTCTCTCTTATTTATGTTATTATTACCAGTTTCACAATTCTTTTTCTTTTTCTTTTGGCGTTTTTCAATCTTCCTAATGAATTTTAGAGGATAGTTATTCAACACCAACGCCTCTTCTATCTGTTTTATTTCATCATTTAGGTCTTTTTTTGTGCTACTTAGTGCCATTGCTCGGTTTGTTAAACACTTAATTAAGCCTGCCTTAACAGTTAAAGGATGAGATGAATTAAAGTCTAAATATCTATTAGAATGCGTTGGTTTTCTATAAACACTAGTGTGTAGTTTGCCTTCTTCTATTCGTTTTATTTTACAATCTAACATAGCTAATTCTCCTTGCTCATTTTCGGTTTCAAATGTGAATTTTATTCCCTCCACTATATATATCAATATAACGCCTTATTGCATATCCCAGCCAATTGTAGCATTGTAGTTCGTTGCTATGGTGATTTAATGACAACTTACACCTTTTGTATGCTTTTTAAATGAAATTTCGCATTAAAAATTTATTTTCTGGCCCCAATATTATCTGTGGCATTATATTCTTGAACTGCATTACATCTGCTGCTTTTTTTTATCAGAAATTCTTGCCTGATATACTGATATCTGAGCAAATGCAATCGATTAAATGAGTCAGTAAGTTTAAAAGTTAAGCGTATACTACTGGATTTTCATGAAATCATGCTGGTATATTTAATGGCCTATTTAATGGAACGCCCTAATCCCCATAAGGTAAAGATGGCGCCACTACAGAAAAAGGATATGTCATATAATCATCTAGATTTTGCCTTAGTAAAATTTGTTTTAAAAATTTTTCTCCAAGTACTGATTTGCAAGTTGACATCACTCAGATGACCGTTGTAAATCAAGGAGTCAGTACAGGAAGGCTATTCTTTTCTAATCCAAGACTCTTCAGCAGTACGAACCCATGACTCTCTGCCAGGGGTCGAACCCATTACCTTCGGGTTACAAGATGACTGCGTTAACCACTCAGTCATTGAGACTGAATCCATAGGCTGACGCATAAATTCTAATCTGTGGCAATTCGCTATACATATAGCACAACCGCCAGTCAGATCCATCTGAGACTGTTTTTTCTCACATCTCTGGCCACAACTTGTCTGGCTGGCTGGCTGGATTCAACATAGAACTTGCCACCGAAGTGCAGCAGTTCGAGTTGCCACGTTCCAAAGAGCACACAAAGGTAGACAAGAAAATGAGTGATGAAGAGAATCAATAGAGTTTTGACAAGTATAAGAGTGAAACAGAATGAGTAATGGTAGAAAGGAATATGAAAGATTACAGAGACTGAATACATCTGCGTAAGCCATTGACAACGATTTTGAGCCATGTCACCTATTGTCTCCAGCCATTGATTCTTAGAGTCCCGAGGGCGGGCCCCAACCCGGAAGTCTGCATCTCCCTACCTGACTCAGTTTAACTGTTAGGGATTTCATGGATTGATGCCATGTTTTTGTTTGGCCACCACTTACTCTTTTCCAACCTGCACCTATATCAGCTAGTAATGCCCGTCGGGAGGGGGAGGCGATGGTTAGGCATGCGCAGCACGTGACCTAGCCATCTCAATCTATGTAACTTTATAGCCTCTTCGATTGATTTTCCCTCTTTGCCCAACACTCTACGCCTAACGTCAACATTACTTACCTTATTATACCACCTAACGCGAGAAAGAGATCGTAAACATCTGTGGTCAAAAACAGACAATCTCTTCATGTCTTCCGCTCTCAATGGCCACGTCTCACTACCATAGAGAAGGACGGAGCGAACTGCTGAGCAGTACACACGTCCCTTGGTTGATAGCCGGATGTCAAGCCTACGCCAGAGACGGTGTAAGTTAGAGAAAGCAGCCCGAGCTTTTTAGATCCGTGCTGAGATTTCGTCACCAATCAATCCGTTGGTGCTGATACAACTTGTCAGTAGAACTCCGGGCAATTTCAACCTGTAGCCAACCACTAGAGTGCCTTAGATTAAAGTTTCAAGATTTCGTTTGTCCTGTACTCCCTGCTAGTTCTCAGTGTTTCTCTAACTGACATCATTAATCCTTGGCCAAGAACTTGAAACAATTAGTATATATTAATTATGGATGATTTATGACATACATATTTGGAAAAATTGAAATCACTGGAATCCAATATCCAGGTTGTATTTTCTGCATACATACACTCAATTCTGTGCGATAAAAATGTTTACAATACAATGAACTTGTCAGTCAACCTGTCAGTCACTCACTCACTCAGCCATTCAATCTTTGCACGTGTATTTCATGTGAAATCTATGCCTCACTCACAATACATACGTCCAACTAACTAAATAAGTAAGTAACTACCTTCCTTATAGCATCAGTTTTATAACGCTATTTGTTCATAAACCTGATTATTTCAAACTAGCCTGGAATTTTATACTGTACCACAATACTAAAGTGTGTGGAAAAGAACATTATCGTTACCAGAGTGGTAAAAGAAAGGAGAGAGAGATATGATTGATCTGTCTTTTTTTGTGTATAATAGGGTCATTCTTACTAGTTTCTCTCTATGCCTGTTATCATTATTTATAATAGAATTAAAGGT
>OX235274.1:117332089-117373150 GCA_944472155.2 Trichobilharzia szidati | reverse complement strand
TGAAGACCCTTGCACTGACGACCAACTCGCCGCTTCCCTTTCGGGTTCCACTCGAGCAATGGCTTGTCTAGTGATGTCACTTGATGCATTGTTTCCTCAGAGTATGGCCAGCCAATCCATCTCCATTTCTTCCTGCCTATTTGTTTCACAATCGGTTCCTGCTGTGTTGGTTCGCTCATTGCCAGAGATCTGTGTTGCTGATCTTTTCTGGCCATCTGTTCTTGAGTATTGAGTGAAGACAACTGTTAATGAAGGTCTGTAGTTTGTTTGAGATGCTCTTTATGACGTGCCAAGTCTCTGATGCGTATGGTGAGTAGCATTGACTTCACATTGGAGTTGAAAATCCGGATCTTACTTTTGATGCTGAGTGCTGACTGTCGACCTCCACACAGACTTGAGATTAGTGAAAGCTTGTCTTGCTTTTCCGATTCTTGCTTTGATATCCTCTTCAGTTCCGTAGGCCTGTAGTTGAAACGATGCTTCCCAGGTAGGTAAAAGAGGTTGTTTCTTTCAGGCTCCTGCCATTTATGCTGATTGTTGTCTGTTGTTCTTGTTGTTGTTGGTGGTGGTGTTGCCTAGGAATCTTCATCACCTCTGTTTTCTCTATGTTCACCTGAAGTCCTAACTTCTCTGGATGCTTCTTCTGCCAACTTGTTGCTTTTCGCTTGCATATCTTCCAGTTTGTAGGAAATCAAACATATATCATCGGCGAAGTCCAGATCCTCCAAGTTTTTCGTTAGGGTCCATTTTATGCCTGTTCCCTCGCTGCCCGCTGTTTGTCGCATTATCCAGTCTACTGCAATCAGGAAAATCATTGGCGATAGTAGGCAGCCAGCTTGTCTTACTCCTGTCCTCACTTCGAAGGATTCCGTAAGTTTCCCGTTGTGGATTACTTAAACAACGGTATTTAGAATACTGATATTTTCGAAACGGTAAAAGTAGCCTAGATTTTGGTGCTTTCTAAATTTACATATTTTTTTTCTCATACTTCTCATCGGACATTCGTTTCTGCTTGGAAGATCACGATTATAATCTAATTCTTCATTCAGTGTAAGCAAAAAAACTCTTGCACGATGAACTAAACAACTAACCAGATTTCGTTTGTATTTTATGGGGAAAGAACTCAGACAGTTAGTATTACTGGTTTCAAGCTTGATAACAGACTGGTATCAATTAAGGGACCTTTGAAAACTATTAGGGTGTACTGGACAGCTGCTTCGTCCTTATTTCGGACTCTTCAGGGATACAGGCCCATGACTTAACCAAGGATTGAACAAGGTGAGCTCGTTGACCATTAAACTTCTGCGAAGGACTCCACTGTCTAGCCCATGAATTCTGACTTCTGTCAATTTAGCGCCATCACTAGCCAATCTCATCAGTGGCTGATTTGTCTTCACAACTGACGTGGTGGATCTCACCAGTCACTCTCCAGTGGCTGAATGGTCAACGTACTCGCTTCGTAACCCAAAGGCCGTAGGTTCGATCTCCAATGGGGTCATGGTTGCGTACTACTGAAGAGTCCCAAACAAAGACGTTAACAGCTCTCCAGTACACTCTTCGCTGGTTCTCAATGGTTCTCTACAAACTTGAAACAAATCAGATCCAGTTGATACTTGTTTTCATTGAGTACTTCTATTTACTGTTCCATATTCCTTGTTTTCTCATTAGAACATTCAAAAACATGTTAGACCCATTCATTTTGTTCTTCTTCTTTGGTAAAATTTACAATCGTTTGTGACAAACTACTTGAAAAGGAATATTTGTTACTTCACTCATCTAATATTCTATGTCATTCGTGTAAATAGCCCACTTATCTAAAGTGATCACTTTTCATGAGTACAGCACTCAATCATTATTCATCTAGGTAGGAAAAAAAATTCGTGAGAAAAAAAAACAAACTAGCCTGACTAATACAAAAAGTGATAGTTAATAAAAAGACTATTTATTTATTATTGATTTATTTGATTCATCAATCAATACACTAAGAACAACAACAACAAAATAATGGACTATGTAATACTCAACGCAAAGTAAGTTCATTCTTGCCTATATGCATACATCAGGATTTTCCACGAAAATCGTTAAGGCCTCGGCAAATGTAAAGTATAGAGAAGCATACCGTCTTCGGGAGGCTTCTCTTGACTCTGTAAATAATTTTGAATGAATTTACAAAATACCTTGCAATGACTGTGAGTTAAGTCAACTACTTAGGTCAAACTAGTAGATCGGGAGTAGTGAGATTGCCTGTCAGAATATAAGAACTTAGCTAAGGTTAGAATGGTTGACCCCGAGAAGGTGAGTAATTTAGAAAAAATTTCAGCAATCGCACTACATGCATTAACACAAAACCACACAATCGAGTGGGTGGGAGACGGTGAAGATTCTAAGAAGTAATCTATGTAGGTGGAGAGAGAGATTGATTACTGAATCCTGCATGGTTCATCGAGTCTACACCCAACACAACACATGCAACAGAAATGACTCAATGCAAATACCCGAAATATGGAAGATATTATTACCACCAGTCACATCAGAGGAGGATAATAAATAATCTCAAAATTCTATTTCAATTCAAGCATATCACAACATTCTAACAATCAACTTATTATGACTATAAAAACACTCGTCTTATTTCTCATCTGATTGTAATTGATCAATATCACTCATATTATTATTGTTTCTGAATGTACATTATCTCATATTGATTTTTATTCAAATATCTAGTCAATTCCACACATGTATATAAATGAAGGAAATAAGTTGTGTGATTAACTTGATATGATTGTGAGCGATAGTTTATGCTCGTAACGTCATCACTTAAAATTACTGCATAACACTGTGTGATTTATCAAAATAAAATCTTATCCTTAATGGAATACCAGTCTTAGTGTAGCCTCAGTGCATGTTCTTTTCACAGCGTTTAATTTTTTTCAACTTTAGGACATCGGCCAGAAGGTTGCCTTTGAACCCCGCGAGCTAATATAGGTCGTTCAACGCGTAGTTTATCTAAAAAAAAAATGAGTCAAGCAACACTATCTTGCTTGGCTACAGAAAGGTCACAATGGATCAATAAGGAGTCCTATAATTCAACATATATAGTGAACACTGGTCATTCAGGATGCAAAGAAAATTTATTCAAAATTATCTACAAAGTTAAAAGAAGCTTACCGAAAACGGTATGTTCCCACAAACTAGACATTGCTGAGGACTCGGTGAGTCGAATTGAAATGAGTGCAGTAGTCAAACATTTTGTCAACACTGGTCATTCTATCTCAACAAACGCCTCCTTCAAAGTAAATTACAAAGTAAAGTCAGAAAAACCGGTTTTATTCATTATTATTATTATTGTTCCCTTGGGTTCCTAGTGGAACATAGGGCTTCAAATGCACGTCTCCACTTGCTTCTGTCTTCTGCTGTATTTTTCACCTGCATCCATGTTAGTCCATGCTGTTTCAGCTCCTCTTCACACGATCTCCTCCATGTCACCCTTGCACCGATGAACCACTCGCCGCTTCCCTTTGGGGTTCCACTCGACCACTGGCCTGACGCGCGATGTCACCCAGCCGCCTCCTCAGCGAGTGTTCAATCCATCTCCACTTTCTCCTGCATATTTGTTGGGCGACTGGTTCTTGTTTTGTTTGATCCCATAGTTTCCTGTTGATGATTCTTTCCGGCCATCTGATCTTGAGTATAGAGCGAAGATAGATAGTTGTTGATAAAGGTCTGAAACAGGCTGTTGGAAATATTCTTTGTGACCCGCCAAGTTTCTGATCCTTATAGAAGAACTGACTGACTTGACGTTTGTATTGAAAATCCTAATTTTGCTGTTGATGCAGGCTGAGTGACGAAGATTTCCAGATTGGTTTCAAGTTGATGAATGTGTTTCTCGCCTTCCCCATTCTCGATTTGACATCCTCGTCCGTTCCTCCTGTAGTTGAGACAATGCTCCCTAGATCAGTGAAGTGAATGAAGTAACCTCTTTCAAATCCCTCCTGTGGATGGTGATTGGCACTGGATGTTGCTGCTTTAATTATAGGAGGAGCCAAAGTATATAAAGCAAATTATGAAACCGTGCATATGCAGTGACATGATTATGAGCAGCAATGAATTATGCTCGAAACATTTTTTTTTATTTAAGTTCGTTTGAGTTCCAAGTGGAACATAGCGCTCCAACAGCACGTCTCCACTTTGTTCAGTTTTTTGCTGTCCTCTTTAGCTGACCCCAAGATTGCCCATAGTCTATCTTCTCCTACTCAACAAACGATCTCCTTCATGTCACCCTCGAAGCCACATCCCACCTGTCGTTTCCCATTCGGGTTCCACTCGAGGGCCTGTAGTGCACCACATCATTCGATGGTCTTTTCAGTGTGTGACCATCTCCATTTTCTTCTGCCTATCTGTGGAGCACTAGGTTCTTAGTTGGTTTGTTCTCCTAGTCTCTTGCTCGAATCACTATCCAGTTATCAGTACTGTTTTCCTGCGTGTTAGTGTGTATCACATTCTACGTGTCTATATTAGCCGTTAGAGTTCAACATTCAATATCCACTGATTACAACACCATTAAATTCAAATTTATGCGCTACAGCTATTTGTAAACAAAGAAATAAGACTAAATTTAGAATTTAGGCATGCGTCATCTACCAATTTATATGGTCAATTTATTTTATTTAGAATGTCATTTAATCAAGCTAATATGTTTCCACTCCTTTTAGTTTGAATGTTTACTCCCAATAACAGAGTAACAATAATGATGACTAATAAATTGCACAGGTGTTTCTTATATACCTAATGAGTCAGTTATCCTTGGGAGGGAAAACAAAATACAGAAATTAATCAATCAATTATGCATTTGTTTGTTTAAATCTGTTCAGGTAACACTGACCTTGACATTTTTCGAGTAAAAATCAAAACACGCAATAAAGCCTTAAACAATATACACTATTTTCTTTTGAATAAAGCAGTCAATTAGTTAACATTGCATTCTAGAAAAATTGTCTCCCCATCCCCTCCCTAGCACAATGTATCTGAGGTTAATATGGTTGAACATTAAGCCTATATAGTTTCCCTAACATATAGATAGATGAATACTGGGATTATATAGGTCGCACTAGTAGATCGGGTGTAGTGAGATTGCCTGTCAGAACATAAGAATTTATCTAAGGGAAGAATGGTTGACTCCGAGAAGATGAGTAATTAAGAAAAAAGCTCAGCAATTGCACTGCATGCATTAACACAAAACTACACAATCGAGTGGTTGGGAGACGGTGAAGATTCTAAGAAGTAATCTATGTAGGTGGAGAGAGAGATTGATTACTGAATCCTGTCTGGTTCATCGAGTCTACACCCAACACAACACATGCAACAGAAATGACTCAATGTTAATACCAGAAATATGGAAGATATTATTACCGCCAGTCAGTCAAATCAGAAGAGGATAATAAATAATCTCAAAATTCTATTTCAATTCAAGTACATCACAACATGCTGACAAGTTACTCATTATGACTATAGAAACACTCGCCTTAGTTCCCATCGGATTGTAATTGATCAATAACACTCATATTATTATCTCTGAATGTACATTATCTCATATTGATTTTTATTCGAATATCTAGTCAATTCCACACACGTATATAAACGAAGAAAAAAGTTGTGTGAGTGAGTGACTTGATATGATTATGAGTGGCAATAGTTTGTGCTCGAAACCTGGTCATCAGTTAATATTACTGTATAACACTGTGTGATTTATCAAAATAAAATCTTATCCATAATGGAATACCAATCTTAGTGTAGCCACAATGCGTTTTCTTTTCACAGAGTTTAATTTTTTCTTCTTTAGGGCATCGGCCAGGCGGTTGCCTTTGAACTCTACATTCACATATATAGCGAGCTAATATAGGTCGTTCAACGCCTAGTTTATCTAAAAGAGTCAAGCACCACTACCCCGCTTGGCTACAAAAACGTCACACTGGATCGATAAGGAGTCCTATATTTCAAAATATATAGTGAACACTGGTCATTCAAGATGCAAAGAAAATTCATACAAAATTATCTACAAAGTCAAAAGAAGCCTGCCGGAAACGGTATGTTCCCTTAAACTAGGAATTGCTGAGGATTCAGTGATTCGAATGGAAATGAGTGCGGTAGTCGAACATTTTGCCAACACTGGTCATTCCATCTCAACAAACGCCTCCTTAAAAGTAAATTACAAAGTGAAGAAAAAACAACCCCAACTCTTTTGCATTCCTGAAGCTTTAACCATTCAGTCAGAAAAACCGGATTTATTCATTATTATCATTATTATTATTGTTCCCTTGAGTACCTAGTAGAACATAGGGCTTCAACTGCACGTCTCCATTTGCTGCTGTCTAGTGCTGTACTTTTCACTTGCATCCATGTTAATCCATACTGTTTCAATTCCCTTTCGCACGATTTCCTCCGTGTCACCCTTGGACGTCCCACTCGCCTCTTCCCTTTCGGGTTCCACTTGAGGGCCTGTAATGCACCACGTCATTCGATGGTCTTTTCAGTGTGTGACCATCTCCATTTTCTTCTGCCTATCTGTGGAGCACTTGATTCTTAGTTGGTTCGTTCCCCCTAGTCTCTTGCTCAAAACATTATCCAATTAGCAGTACTGTTTTCCTGCGTGCTAGTGTGTATGACATTCTACTTGTATATATTAGCTGTTAGAGTTCAACATTCAATATCCACTAATTACAACACCATTAAATTCAAATTTATGCGCTACAGCTATTTGTAAACAAAGAAATAAGACTAAATTTAGAATTTAGGCATGCGTCATCTACCAATTTATATGGTCAATTTATTTTATATAGAATGTCATTTAATCAAGCTAATGTGTTTTCACTCCCTTTAGTTTTAATGTTTACTCACAATAACAGAATAACAATGATGATGCCTAATAAGTAGAACAGGTGTTTCTTATATACCTAATGAGTCAGTTATCCTTGGGAGGGAAAACAAAATACAGAAATTAATCAATCAATTATGCATTTGTTTGTTTAAATCTGTTCAGGTAACACTGACCTTGACATTTTTCGAGTAAAAATCAAAACACGCAATAAAGCCTTAAACAATATACACTATTTTCTTTTGAATAAAGCAGTCAATTAGTTAACATGGGCTAAGTCCATTTTATCTAACTCACACCACCCTCTTCACTCACAACTCTCCCCTTGTATCTCATCAGGTAAAACAAGAAGCCAATATAGAAAACTATATGCTCGCACCAGCAAGTACAAAAACTCAACCATACCCTACTTAGCTCGTGTTCTGTGTGATAAAGAAGGCATTAGGCGTGACACCTATAATTCATTAAATAGTCAGTAGTACAACTGGATCTCGTCTTTCCAACTCACATCATCAATAGGTACAACATTTTCTTTCTTTCTTTTCCTTTTCTCTCTCTTCTTTTTCCGTTATGTGCTGCTTTGTTTCTTTCTCTCGCTTACGCCAGTTAATAAGACAGCTCCCACTTTTCTAACACCTTCAAACACTGTTCAGCTTTACCTTTGCTATTGACATGCCAATGGATTGTTGTAATAATGAACTGTGGTTTCCTCAATCTATGTAGAATTCTATTTATTGATAATGTACTAACTGGATGCAATACTGTAGTAAAAATGCTGAGAATTCCATTATGTATCACCGGTACTGTTTTGGAATAAAGCAAATTATTATTATTATTATTATTGCATTCTAGAAGAATTGTCTCCCCAACCCCTCCCTAGCAAAATGTATCTGAGGTTAATATGGTTGAACATTAAGCCTATATAGTTTCACTAACATATATATGTGAATACTTGGGTTAGATAGGTTAGAGAGAATCTACTGAAACGCCTAGACCCTAGACCTAGGTTTCGAGCATACTGGGTTTCGTCAGTCTGGTATATATTGTTTACAATATCGTAGGAACTGACGTCCAGTAGGAGATAAGAGCCCCTAGTTGGGCGATTATATGACATATCCCTTTTCTGTAGTGGCGCCACCTTTATCCCATGGGGATTAGGGCGTTCCAGTAATTTCATGAAAATCCAGTAATATACGCTTAACTTTTAAACTTACTGTCTCATTTAATCGATTACATTGCTCAGATATCAGTATATCAAGCAAGATTTTTTGATGAAAGTGTAGCAAATGTAACGCAGTTCAAGAATATAACGCCTTATTGCATATCCCAGCTAATTGTAGCATTGTAGTTCGTTGCTATGGTGATTTAATGACAACTTATACCTTTTGTATGCTTTTTAAATGAAATTTCGCATTAAAAATTTATTTTCTGGCCCCAATATTATCGTTGGCATTATATTCTTGAACTGCGTTACATCTGCTGCATTTTTTTATCAGAAATTCTTGCCTGATATACTGATATCTGAGCAATGCAATCGATTAAATGAGGCAGTAAGTTTAAAAGTATATTACTGGATTTTCATGAAATCATGCTGGTATATTTAATGGCCTATTTAATGGAACGCCCTAATCCCCATAAGGTAAAGATGGCGCCACTACAGAAAAGGGATATGTCATATAATCATCTAGATTTTGCCTTAGTAAAATTTAAAAATTATTCCCAAGTACTGATTTACAAGGGGATTTGATTGAGTTAGAGTTAGACCACAAGGTGATAATGTAACAACAGAAGACAAGGGCCAGGCAACAGATCGTTTATTTATAGATTTTCATGTACATTATTATAGATTATTGTGAGCAAACAAACACAGTCTTCTGATTGGTGGTTTCTCGCTGAAGGTTAATCTTTTATCTCTTTATGGCCGTTTATTGAAGTTCAGATTATATATCTGCAAATTATATCCGCCTACGCAAAGTCTGCTGTGCGTGGTTGTTGAATCAGTCTTTGTTCTTATTTTCTCATGACCAATATTGGGGATGTAAACATTGACGTAAATTACTGTCTACGGATTTGGCTAGCAGCCAGCTCTCACCACAATAACACTTATACGACAGCTGAAAACCAAGGAGTCAGTACAGGACGGCTATTCTCTTCTAGTTCAAGACTCTTCAACAGTACGAACCCATGACTCTCTGCCAGGGGTCGAACCCATTACCTTCGGGTTACAAGATGACTGCGTTAACCACTCAGCCATTGGGATTGAATCCATTCGCTGACGCATAAATTCTAATCTGTGGCAATTCGCGATATATGTAACACAACCGCCAGTCAGATCCATCTGAGACTGTTTTTTCTCACATCCCTGGCCACAACTTGTCACTAGAACTCCAGGCAATTTCAACCTGTAGCCAGCCACTAGGGTGCCTTAGTTTAAAGTTTCAAGATCTCGTTTATCCAATACTCCCTAGCTAGTTCTCAGTGTTTCTCTAACTGATATCAATAATCCTTGGCCAAGAACTTGAAACAATTAGTATATATTAATTATGGATGGTTTATGACATACATATTTGGAAAAATTGAAATCACTAAAATCCAATATCCAGGTTGTATTTTCTGCATATATACACTCAATTCTGTGCGATAAAAATGTTTACAATACAATGAACTTGTCAGTCAACCTGTCAGTCAGTCACTCACTCACTCAGCCATTCAATCTTTGCACGTATATTTCATGTGAAATCTATTCCACACTCACAATACACACGTCCAACTAACTACGTAAGTAACTAACTTCCTTATAGCATCAGTTTATAACGCTATTTGTTCATAAACCTGATTATTTCAAACTAGCCTGGAATTTTATACTGTACCACAATACTAAAGTGTGGAAAAGAACATTAACGTTACCAGAGTGGTAAAAGAAAGGAGAGAGATATGATTGATCTGTCTTTTTTGTGTATAATAGGGTCATTCTTACTAGTTTCTCTCTGTGCCTGTTATCATTATTTATAATAGAATTAAAGGTAGGAGATTCTGCCAACCAGCAATAGTAGTATATACATATGTAGTCTGTATGCAGCTAGAGACGACTTATTTTTAATGACATTAACGTGATGATGAATGTAGTAGTATGCAGATAATTATAACACATAGTGAAGCCTTTTGACCATGATTATTGTATTATGATTGGTTGTTTTGTCCACATGATAAACAAGCCAACTTGAAAATGATTGGTTAATCTCTATCCACCCACTAACATTACTAACTGCCTTTCCTTATTTCTAATTGGTTCAATCCGAATTCACTGCTATCGTTCGGCCCAAGAAAGGAATGTTTTCTATTATACTATTTTGCTGATGGTATATGGGCAATGTATCATATTATTATTATTATTTTAAACTCTCTTCCCTTCTCGATGGTCATATAAACACTAAATAGACAAAACAGTATATACACTACAACATTGTGTTAGAAGTTCTGTGGAAAGGATTTTCACTTTTTGATTGAAAACGAGTCAAAGGATCTCCTCATCATGCAGGTTGTCTGATGTATTATTTTGATGTGATAGTATTCTTGATATTAAACAGCAGAATAATTTTTCAAAAAAACACATCACAACCTACTTGATTGAGGGGCGCTTAGACTTTGTACATCTCAAGTGAAAAGATAAGTTTTAAAGTTGATTTAAATGTATTTTACAATCTGTTATAATGATGCATGCATTTCTCTATCATATGATATGGTCTTGTGTTTTTCCGCTTCTGAAGTGTTAATTGATAGATCGAAGGGTTTATATGCTGTGGTTTTTCTGCTTCATATTGAAGTACTGGCGGCCTGCCTAAAACTTGGGCTACCAGACACTTCCATCGCCTTCTCTATCATGTATATTTTCTGTCTTTCGGTTTGTTTAGTCGATTAAGACGTGACCTCTAATGGTATTATCAGCTCTTGTAACCACTTAAAGTGTTTACTAGCTTCTGATTCGCATGTTCCTACTAAAATTGAGGAAAGGTCTGATTGTGGGTGGCGACGCGTTCCAATACATGAGATAACTTTGACTGGATACTAGTCCTTTTTTTGGTGCAGACTGAATTCTGTCAGTCAGGTTTGCACTGTGGCCACCATTCTAGGTCAATCACGAACTCGAATAGCTCAGTGGTAACGTCTCTGACTACAGCACACGGGTTCAAATCTCAGGAGGGACATGAATTCCTTCAAGGCGGCAGATACGCCTTGCTGACTGGTGAGTGCGAACTAGCACAAAACCTAGGTCAGGCAAGGATTCCTGTGGCCAGTTGCCTCCAACCATCTAATATCATCAGATGTGATAACTGTTCTTCAGTTATGTGCTTGGGTCTCAAAATGCACTTGGAAACATCTTATAATTGGCTTTCAACTAGATATCTTGGGTTTCTTGAAGAAGGAGACAAAGCAGATATATCATAGTGGAAGGGTTTGT
Organism: Trichobilharzia szidati; assembly: GCA_944472155.2. Lineage (NCBI taxonomy): Eukaryota > Metazoa > Platyhelminthes > Trematoda > Strigeidida > Schistosomatidae > Trichobilharzia > Trichobilharzia szidati. The sequence continues at coordinate 117,361,820 of OX235274.1, read as the reverse complement.
GCTTCAGCTCAGAGATCATTGTGTCACAGGATATACTGTCCATTAATATTTTCCTTGAAGATATCATGCAATAAACTCCTCTGACAATTCTGTACATTTTATAAATACTGTCCAGAATAAAGACGTTATTATTAAGTTAGCTTTGAAAGCTTTGCGAATCAGCTAAAACAATATCAGAGTAGATTTGTAGCTCAGGTGGGGATGATCCTGATTTAGTTGTGTTCTCTAAGTTTCTGGATTTAATTGCAAAGCTTTCGTTGTCCTTCTAGACAATATCTGCAGGGCCAGTCTTAGTATAGAAGGAACTTATTTGAATTCCCCATGAATGGTGATATAATTGTATCTCCTAACAACCACAATCGTAAATTTAGAGCAAGAGTAAACAATAGACACCTAAGCCAAATGACCTTGATTTGACCAATCAGATAGCTCAGCATTACAAGTGATCTTGATCCTCTTTGAAAATGTCTCCTAGATCTGGTTTTTGAATTCTCTGTGGAAAATGTGTTCATAGGGTGGAATAAAACATGCATATGTGGGGGGATAATGACTTTGCAAAAGTATTACCGGACTTCTGATGGTTATACATTCAGATGCAACCGCTTTATATGAGGAAGTCTATATAATTTCGTAAGTCGTACATAACTGGTGATTTTTTAGACACTTGCTTCTCGAAATCTAAGCTCTCTCTTAGCAATATATTGCGTATATGCAATCAGTATCTGCTACAGCTGGAGAAATAGAGAATGCATTGGTTTTATATGTCTATAAGCACTATCTATGAGAATCTGGGACCAGTTTTTGCAGCATATTAGAGATATATACCCTATATGATTCATTTTTATTACATATATATCGTAGATACAATTCTTTGTAAATTAAGTACCACTTTTCACCTAGAAGAATCTGATTGGCTGTTTCAAGGTCATTTAACTTTGGTGTCTATTGTTTACTCTTGCCGTAATTTAGTTGTTGGTTTACGTCTCTATTCATGATTTTTATTGACTTGGAACTTGAACTTTCTTGTCATGTGATTGATTTTTTATTAATTGGTAAATTTGGATCATAGTAATGTGTTTGTTAATGGCTGATTTATCTGAGTATGAATCAGGCTTCTAGAAATTCCCATGACTGCATTTTGGGGTTGTATACAGAAAATCAATGCAAACAGACTAAAATCTCAACTAGAACAGAAATAACCAAACGACTGACAAAGCAAACTCTGTGTAGACATTGTTTAAGGGTTCAGACACGCTGTAGTGCTAAGGGGAATAGAAGAGAAATATCTACTAACTGTGTGGAAAAGGAATGAATACCTATACAATTTCATCACTAAGTGTTTAAACTCAAGTCGTAATACCAACAGTGAAGCATCCTCAAAGACGACAAGAATATTCACTCTACTGTCCATAAAGAATATCTCCGAAATAATGGAGAAGACAAAGACCCTTTTGAAATAAAGATAGAACACTAGCCAACACGATCACTTGATTCAGCATTGTGCAAACCAAAAGATCCAACAGGAAAAAAATATATAAGATCAATACCATTCACAAGGTAAATTGCATAAGCTGCAATAAACACTACTTTGATTAAAATAGGTGTAGGACATAAATTAGCCGTGAAAAGACATCATATATATATTCTTTCATATCGACGCATGTAAATAATTACGGACGTTAATTTCATTGGGATAATGTAGAAATTTAAAGCAGAGTAAACACCAAAAATACCAAGATGAATCAGCCATTAACGAACAAATTACTATAAAGTGATATCATTATATTTCACAGGTTCTCATCAGCTGCAAACTACCTGAAATTACAATGGTTATAATGTTTTCTCTATTACCTTTCAAACACTGAAGTATGAAATGTCATTATTTATAACCATTGGAATTTCAGGTAGTTTGCAGATGATGAGGAACTGTGAAATAGAATGATATAATTTTATACTGTAAATCTGGTCTTTCTTTCTCCATCGAAATTTTTTAAGGGAACCAAATGTATGAAATTACTATAAATCAAATTTACCGACAAGAAAGTTCAAATTCCAAGTCAATAAAAATCATGAATAGAGGCTTGAACCAATAGCTGATCACGACAATGGTTGTCAAGAGACACAATAATATCAGCATTTACGGGGAATTCAAATGACTTCGTTCCGTATTAAAACCTGTCTTGAAGATGTTGTCTAGAAGGTGGACAATGCAAGCTTCATAATTAAATCCAGCAGCTCAGGGAACACAACTAAATGAATCTAAAAACAAAGCAGCCCAAGTTACCAACAGTTCTAAAAAATGCCTTATTTTTACAAATGAAGTTCCTTGGTGACAACATCAGCGAGATACTAACACAGCACCTTAGAAATGCTGTAAAAGCAGCATTACCTGCTGCCGAATTACGTTGTGTCTTCAAAACCAATCCTCTTTTGCGTCCGGGAGTAAAAGACAAACTGCTTAATTTCGCCTCTTCCATGTGTATCTACCAGTTTAACTGCTTCTGTGGAGCCAGTTACATAGGCCGTACAATTAGGCGTGTTTCTCGTCGAATTTCTGAATACCACCCTGCGTGGTTAAGCGGAGGGCAAACAAAATCTATTCTCAGTGCTATTCTGTCTCATCTTGTGGAGACAAAACACAAGACTGACGTTAATCATGCTTTTAGGGTCATTTACCGCATACCTACAAATCTCAATTTGCCTTAAGAGTTCGACTTCTAAATATTGCTGAGGCTGTGGGGATCCATATTAACAAGCCTAATTTGTGCATCCAAAAGAAGTTAGTTCAGACATTATCATTGCCTTGGCCATCTAGGTTTGAATAATCCTGAATTTTTGTGGAATTTCCCTAATTTTAGTTGATATTCTATTTGCTACTATATCTTTATTATTATTGTTATTATTTAAACATCTTTAATGAACTGTAATTGCATTGATCATACTTTACAAATCGATATTATTTAAAAACCGCTAACATTGTTATTGATTACTAATCTAGAATATTCTATGTATATAAACATATATATATAATTGTAGAGCCAGAAGAGGAATTTATCGAAAAGGATATTCTTTGCTCAATTATTTTGTGTTTTATAAATCAAAGAAGACAATACTGCGTCACCAATATCATTCATCTGACCTTCAAGTCTTTGTCATCACTGCTCCATTAATCTGCCAGCCTCTATTATCTCAGCGAAGTTAACCAATAACAGCCTACCGTGGTATATGACCTCTGACAACCGATTAGATTTATAGGTTGTGAATGGTCTACAAGCTCACGTTGTACCTGGAATTTCCTGGGTTAGAACCTTGGCGATGGGTGCGTACTGATGAAGATTCCCACACTAGGACGACAAAGCTGTCCAGTACTCCTTACTGGTTTCCCAATGGTTCTCTAACTGATTTCAGCTCATGACCAAATCCTGTAACCAGTCAGATCCCTGCAAAATAACACTTGAAAATCCACTATAGTTGATCGTCCCACTTGAATCTAATAATCTGTGTGAACCTCATACTATTTTAGATATTGAACGATGGTCATTTAAAAATGTCATCTATGTGTCACCAATAGTCTCCAGCCATTAGCTGTCAGCATCCCATGGACGCCAACCAAGCAACCTTCCTCACCCCATATGACTTAAATCAACCATCAAAGTCTTCATGGACTAATGCCTGATTTTGGTTTGACCACCTCATTATCTTCCCCAACACAACCTCATGTCAGCTAACATAGCTCAACGAGGTAGGCAATGACTCAGAATGCAGAGCACGCGTCTTAGCTATCACAATCAATTCACCTTCACAACTTCATCGATCGATATTTCCTCCTTACCGAACACTCTCTGCCTCATCTGAGGATTGCTCATCATATCATGACACTTAACACGTGGGACGGAACGTAAACATCTGTGGTCAATGACAGCTAACCTCTTCATGTTTTCCATTTTCATTGGCCCTATCTCACAGTTGTTAAGGTGGGAAAAGAGAATTTATAAGTAGTACACACGTCCTTTGATCGATTGCTGGATACCACGTCTACACTTGAGATGACGTAAGTTGGCGAATCCCACATAAATCTTGAAGTGGTCAATTCCCTCTACTACTTCATTGTCTTTAAGCCAGAAGTCGGTGCACTTCAGTCCTACAACATCATGTTACATTTTAAAGGAGCAAATCGCCAACTAAAAACATTCGAAGATTTCTGCTCAAGGCATTCAGAAGACTCTGGAGTGGGTAGAGCGGAACTGGTATCTAATGATCTACATTTTGATTAATTCAATGATATTTCCTCCATTTATAGGTATATGTCCTCATATGACGTATCTATTTAGAGGTAAGAGGTTGATAGGATCCTGCATAAAATAGTATATCATCCTTTCTCATGAATCGTGTGATTTATCCTGTGATGGAGTTAGTATGTGTATGTATCATTTCTCACGCGTATTGTAATTTAGTGTGTGTGTGTGATCAATTCATCATCTTTGTCTCAACTTGGTCTTTGTCGGATGGCCAACCAATGAGAATGGCTATTGCCAACCAATAAGAACGAATCCGTTCTCATGACTGTGAGCCGACTTTATTATGGTAAAGAAAATGTCGATGATACATTTATCTTAGCTGATGGGAATGTTAAAATAGACGAATTGTTGCTGAAGTTCAACAACATCCACCCTTCGCTTTCCTTTACTTGTGAAGATTAGCAGAAGAATAAACTACATTTTCTGGGAAAGAGGCTATAGTCAGTTTCAAGGTCATGATGAGTTCCTGCGTCGGCTGGTTATGTGTTTCCGTGAATTCGTTTTCCATTGAATTTTAAAGGTTTTTTGAATGTTTTACGCATTTTGCAGTGTGTGTGTCAGTTTTTGTCACTGGATGCTTCTATTAAGCTTATATTTAGCCTGAATTTCCCAGTTATAATGTTGGTAGTTAAGGATTATGGCAAATCTGCAATCATTGAGCCATTTCATGTATACTATGCTAATACAGTAACATTCCTTAGTAAGTAAACTCCTTAACTGTTCTGCCATTGTTGGATCAAACAGTGGCAGAACAGTTACTGATTATTTGCTTAAACTGGAACTGTGCGCTGTTTTATCTGCATGAGTGGCAATAATTCAGCACCTTTCTCTTCTTCTACGCATTTACAGACGTAGCTTATCAGCCTTATTGCAGCCCTTCTAGTCCAGGTTCTGCTCCTCCCAAGCTTACCATAACGCTGAATTAAATCTCACTAATTCTGAAATAATTCCAACGTTCTATAGTAAGTAAATTCTGAATCTGTTCTTAAGTAGATTCTTTAATGGCACAGTATAGAACACAGTTGTGGTTTTCAGCATGACTGACAGTAATTCAACACCGTGTTATTTTTCTAGACGTTTTCAGGAGTAGATCAGAACCTACTGGTTTTGCTTATCAGCTTTATTTAAACCCTTTCAGCTCATTTTCAGCACGGACTAGCTTAACTGCAGAACAAAGAGACTTAATTTAGCACATAGTGGCAATTTTTTGAGCTTGAATTTGGAAATTATATTTGGAAACTGTAGTACAATGTCACTGCAAATCCGTCAAGTTAGGTCCACTGGTAGCATCCTGTAAATAAGCAAAATAAAATATTAGCTGATGAAACATTGTGCTCATCACATTCTCAGCATTTACATTTAGAAAATTTTGCTTACATAGCTGCCACTGTTATATCCCCTGCTATCTTTTCCATTTGCCTAGAAATAAAAACAATGTTGTGATTACTACATGTTGACTTAACGTTGACTTATAAAACGAAGCGGGCGTTTAACAATATTACCTGAATTCCTTTCTTCAGGTTACGCCTTTGGACACGATCTTTCAAATTATGAATGTACGATTTCGTGGCCTAATCCATTATGTCACCAACCTCTCTCGATGTCATCAGTTGGTCGCTACAGAAATAAGTACTTCATTAATGAACCTTACATCTCGTGACTGAATTTCGAACATCTGAATATCCCTAAATTCCTTGATTTAAATGGTGTATTAAAATCATCACTAAAATCACAGTAGGGTCGAAAGCTTATCCTATCTTCACTTTCCATTTCAACTATATTCCCCCGGTTTACCTGAGGCTAAGATTACATTGTCCGGAGAATAAGAAGTAAATATGACGTACAGATAAGTTAAATTTCCTTTGCTAAACTTAAAGCCTTTAGTACTAGCTTCTTTAGGTACATGCTTGACACCTGTACTTTTCATTAAGTGCACGTGCTCAACATAACGCTGAGCTGCCTGCTTAGCCACAACATATCCACAGTGCACGAACTGTCTGATCATGCGCATATAGAATTCAAAGGGAAATGCACTGAATCCCTGTAATAGCCCATGCAGCTCGACGTCATCCACTGTACGTTTCTGAAAATGAATATTGTAAACAATATGTTCATCTCCGAAACAGTTCTCATATTGCAGTAAGAAATTACTCCAATCTGTCCGAACAGCATCCAAAAACAGTCGGCTGTATTTGGTACTCGAAAGTAAGTATACTGACAGGGAAAATTTCCTATAATTATAGTACTGGGGGGAGGCAGAATGTTCCTGAGTAAGCGAGACCCAAATATAGTAGTTTTTAGAAGGACCAGGGTTATTTCAGTACATACTGGGTTCAATTCAAATAGATAAAATATTCATTTACGGTAAAAACGCATTATTAACGCGTTGGTTAGATTTTGCTGAGAACTGTTGCAAGGTTGGTCTTTTAAGTGTACTAGGCTTACTATAATATAAAAAAATTATATTCGTAAAGTCTCAGCGAGATTGAAATGAGTAATTCCAACGTTTCGTTCGGCAATCTGGACAAATTTTCAAAAACAAGTGATGTTCCTTTTTATATATAAACCTGTTATGTTAAATTCGATTAATTTCCCTGAAGAAGTTCGGACCAGATTGCCGAACGAAACGTTGGAATTAATCATTTCAATATCGCTGAGATATTACAAATATAATTTTTTACAAATGTCTACTTCTAACTCGGCGCCCTAATATTTTAGAACTATTCTGTCAAATCTTGACGACAGTTCATTTGAATTACTATAATATACCTCCAAAAGTGCATTTATACCTCACAAACTTATATTCCATAGGGCCAGATGGGTCTTTTTTTACCTGTATCAAACCGATAGGATGTGTTGGATTCCTTTCAAAGAAATAATGAACAATTTAGTTGTTACCTTCATAGATGTATCAAAAGCTTGCTTAAGTTGCACCCACGTATAAAATACACAACTAAGCATTATTCTTTGGAATACAGCCATTAAATCAGACAATATAGATGACACTTTTCGTGAAGCAGAGGCTGCAGGAGTATTTTGTAACGTCATGTAATGGTTTTAACAATGACTAACGAACACAACATTTTAATTTCAAGTAAATGAATAATAGTATATATTTCAGTGCCCATAAACCACTGTTGTGACCTAGTAAATTTAATTGATTTATGCTGACCTAAGATGCACAAATCCCACAGGTCACTGAACTGACAACCTAAAAAGTGGATCAGTTAATACATATATATGTGCTAATTAAATACTCATTAATTGTCTAGACACTGTGGTTTAATCACATTCTTCTAGTAAGCAAAAATGCACACGTCCTATTTTAGACTTAAAATATATCTATGAAAATTATCGTTGTCTCATATTCACTTACTAAACATTCTCAGACATCCCAATCAGTCATGTTCGTCTAGTAGGCAAAAATGCACATATCCTATTTTAGACTTAAAATATATGTATCAATATATGTACTGTTGATTTATATTGACTTAATATACAATCTCAGATATCTTAATGGACCTTTATTTACCACTAATGCATCCAAATAGCCTGTGAATCATCACACTACACTCACACCCATAAAATTAACACGTGATTATATTATGGTAAAGTACGTTCAATTAAACTGCCTGTAAATTTCCGTGTCAAAATAACAAATTACCGCTTAATCTATATTTTAGACCAATAGAAAGCCAACTTAGCCAACAGCCAATCAAAATCTGCCTATATCGCTTTTCCATTTTCTGGATGTCTTGTTAAGTAGGCGAGAAGATGGGTCACTTGGGAGAAGCGTGTATAGAAAAAGCACATTCCCAAGGCAATACACACACTACCCTAGTTACATGCCCATTAAATATAAAAGGAATGTTGTTAAGTATCTTACGAGCTGAGCAAGAAAGATATGTACGGATGACCTCTTACAAAAGGAATTTGAATATATTCACGATTCCTTAACGGAGATGGGCTATCCGAGTAGTTTCATGAAGAAACACATGAAAACATCAGAGAAAACCTGAGACTCTGACTGCACGTAAGAAACCTCTATTTATTAAGTTACAATTTAATGGTGACTTATCAAGTGAGATTTTATTCCAGAGACTTTCCAGGAGTATACGAAGAACGTTTTATGCAGCACACCTATGTTTGTCATTCTCTAGCCAACGAATGATTGGGACGCAAACGAAGGGTAAGCTTGATAGTTTTGCCACATCTATGTGCATTTATCAGTTCAACTGCATCTGCGGTGACAGTTATGTTGGGCGTACTGCTAGACAGCTTAGCCAACGTGTTATTGAACATCCCCCATCGTGGTTTGGCAAAGGACAGACAAAAACAATCCGTATCTCCATTTCGTCACATTTAGTTGGTAGTAGTCATGTTGTGGAGAAAACGAAAGCTTTCAAATTAATACATCGCATTCCAATGAATGTTTCCAGTAGACTTCGTACTCGTCTACTGCATACAGCTGAGGCGATTGATATTCGAACTATTAAGCCTAAACTATGCATTCAAAAGAAGTTCGTACGGCCATTATCCCTCCCTTGGCCTATTAAGACATAACCAACTAATCACTTCTACACCACCCTTTGTTGATATTTTCAACCCCTTTCTTATCATCCCTTTATCTTATCACATCTTCATTAAAAATGTGTTTCATTTCCTTCCCTTACAATCTAGCATCACTCAATCGGTTCATTTGTTTTTACTAGGCTTTATCGACTACTTCCACCTGAACAGTTGTTTGTTTAATCATTCTGTTTTTCATTATTCGTGTTATCACAGATTGCATCATTTTTCATCCTTATCATTGATAAGACCATTTTTATTATTACTATTATTATTATTATTACTATTATGACTTATTGCACAATTTATATTCACCATCGTATTATCCTATAGACAAAACACCATGATTAGTTTATATTTGAATTTTTATTTGTAAACTTATATATATTAGAGTTAAGCCTGATGAGATCTAATTGAAAACAATATTGTTCGCTTAAATGTGCTGTTCTAAAGAAAATGTATTAATAAATATCATATGTTGTTTCCTAAAATATACAATATCTTACAATCACAGGCCAGCGCCTTTGTCTTTTGATATTTGTGTGGCTCAGTGAATCGGAAGGTAGAACGGACAAATAGACGGATTAGCGTACCAGTTGAGTTCATTACCGTCATAACAATTAGCAGGTACATACATAACAAATTAGCGACGAGTTTATTCACTTCAGTGCCAATATATAACAGGAGTGTAATGAATTAGAAAGCGATTTAATTTCATTATGAACGCCAAAATATAAACACCATCCTGAGAAGGATGTTGAAGGTAGTTAGTAGGACTAGTGGTGTAAAACTCAGTCAGCTCGTCACTACATTAGTTGAAAGGCATCTGAATACATGCGAAAAATGGTCTAAAAACATACTCCCCAACACCCACTCTATTCCCAACCTTCGCCTTGTATCTCATCAAGTTGAAACAGAAATCAGTATTAAAAATAATCTATGCTCGTACAACCAAGTACAGGAACTCAACGATACCATACTTGGCCAGTGTTCTAAGTGACAGAGACAATGTTGAGCGCGAAACCTATGACTTGCTTTGTTGTTAATAGCATAATTTTAGGCTCTTTTATTTCTCTCTTATTTTGTATTCTATAGTGAACTCCTTCTTAAACATACTTAACTACCTAAATTATTAACATTGGCTTACTATTTGTACTTTACTGTATTCCTTCTTTTGTGTATCTACTGGTTCCGACTATATTAGCATTATGAGTATTACAAAATTCTCCTGTCATTAACCATCATGTAATTATTAGTTTTTTGATTGTTGTTGTTTTTTCTTTGTTCGGCAATATTACCTGACACTCATTGGTTGTGAATGTCATTATCACCACCTTAAAATTTTGTATTATGCAGGATTACTCACACTACCACTACAAACACCGCATTAAACCTGACAGTAAAAAACAAACAAACAACCCCTGAAATGTTATTTTTGGATTGTTTAGAGTTGTTTCAACCAGATTAACTGATCATCTTGGCGATAAACATTCTTAAATATCATTTCATAACTTCTTGTATGACTACAGCTTTACTGTCACCATGCATAATCACATCATAGCTTCCACTACCCAATACTGAGATATTATTATATGCTGTCTATTTTCCCTTCTACTTCTTGGTATTTTTTTGCATTTAAAAAAAATCATTTCGTGGTTTTTGTATTCTTTTTTGCTGTTGTTGTCTTTAGATATATTTTTTGTTGAAAATACTCCTTTTAAACGTTGGATAAAATTAGATGCAAATATTGTAGATATGTGCTGAAAATTCCACAAAGTACCACTAGTATTGTTTCTGGAATAAAGCAAATTATTATTATTATTAAAATACACTTTACTTCATGATGAATATCCACAGTCATGAAGGTTTGCAAACTCTCACTGCGATCTAATAATGAGTTCCAAAGAAAAAGAACTTATACGAGTTTGACCACGGATTGATATCAGTTAGAGAAGCATTGAAAACCAGCACTGGAGTACTGCCCAGACAGCTGTTTCATCCTTACAAACCAAACTCTTGAAAAAGAACTTATAGTTACGGGATTTTCATCATGAGCTGACATTAGTTAGAGAACCATTGGAAAACCTGGGAGTACTGGACAGTTGTTTCGTCCTAGTTTGGGACTCTTCATCAGTACGCACCCACCACAGGAGGTTCGAACCCAGGACCTTCTGGTTACAAGGCGAGCTAGCTCGTAGACCATTAAGTCACTGGAACCCGATCCAATGGCCAGCGCATGAATTCTAACTTCTTCCAATTCACGACATAGCGCAACCCCTAGCCAATGTCTTCAGCGAGTATTCGCCCTCACACCTGACCTGCTGCACCCTACTTATAGTTAATTTAATTATACGTCTTAAGTAGTACTCATCAAAAACCTAACAAGATATGAAATTTTGGGCGACAGTCTGAAACGAACGATCTATTCAGCAAAGAATGAAATACGCCTACGAATGTCTGCTAGTCGCTACATAAACTCATCATAACAATAATTCAGTTTAATTGGTTGGTAGCTGACCTTACATCCATGACCTTGGTGGAGAAGTTGCTTATTAGCTTGAATACTCAACTTCCGGTCAGTTAGCGGGTCATGGATTAGAACCCTGCCCTGCCTACTGCAGCTTGGCTAGCTGAAGTGATAATGATAGCTCTCAAACAATAAGTGTGACTCACAGCCTAGTATATCATAAATCTGTTCCGACTGACTGAGTGTTAACAATTGGAACTTCATGTAATTGTAGAATTATAACTATATGAATAATTATAAACCATAAATGTTAATAGTAATGCAAATCAATAGCTGTTATAGGTCACAAAACTTGGTCGATTAATTTTTTAATCTGATCGGTTTATTCCGAATATTCACACTGTGAGATCTCACCACCGGATTGCTTACAGATTTTTATTCATATAAACAAACAAATTTCATACAATATGGATGTATCGAGAAATGCGCTACACACTATATGGAAACGAAATGGAGCAACTGGCAAACGACATCACGAAAACTAACAGGCATACTGATGAAGCGCATTTAAAGGAGTGTTTGCAACTTCATGTTACTTCATGAAAGACAGGAAACTGCAGCATCATCACCGATGACGAAGATTTTCAATCATGTCTGACAACTAATCAAGTCACTGATTCGCATTATAACTGAGATCCCTACCAGGAAGTCGTGATGTAGTAACAGATACTAACCCAACGTAATTATCCTTCATCCCATGATGCCTAGTTATTGGCTGGCCATCCTTTCACTTTCTCCATCCAGACTTAGCAATTGAAGGCAGTGAATGGTATGAGGTCACTTGGATGACATTAGTAATGCATGTCCAAGCTATGGAAGCTGTTTTTCCAAGATAATAATAATAATTTACTTTATTCCAAAAACAGTACTTATAATACAGAATGAAATTATCAGTATTTGCCACAATATTGCACCTGATTTACTCAAAATGTATATAAAATTAAAACAAAAATTAATCGGAGGAATTTGTCCACATTTACGACATAATTATTAGATATAATAATAATAATAAATACTAATAACAGTGAGTTTGTTTCAAACGGTATTGTCGATTCAGTTTAGCATGTTGTGGATAAGTGGGTCTAATGTTCTGTTGATATGGTATAGTGAGGTGAAATACAAAGTTAACAGTCATAATACAACTTAAAATTATGTCCACACTTATGAAAAATAAAATAAACAAAACGAAAAAATTGAGAGGATTATAGACATAAGAAACACAATAACAATAAAGTATGACGCTTTAAGGTTGAAGGAAATGGTCTATTTAGTGGTGCTAAGATGGTTAGTTAGTTCATTTCTGACACTATTTTCATCACATAAAGTACGCGCCAAAATGGTATAGTGGAATTCGCATGCTTAGACGTACTTGCATAAAATCTTCTGAAAAGACTTCTTGTTTTACCTGAGGAGACACAAGGTAGGAGCTGCTGGTAGAGTGGGTGCTCAGAGTCTGACAAAATTCCTCTAGCTAATCTGTTGCATGACATCAAATGCCTATCGGTGACAATGCCAACGATATGGCCCAATGGGATACCACTCGTCCTACTGACAGTCTTCAGAGTTCTACGAAGTATGACATAGTCCTTTTTTAGCAATCCAGGAAATAATAATGGTGAACAGTAAAGAAGAATAGGTAAAATACACGAGTTGACAAACTGTAAGAGGAGTGGTTGAGTTCTGCCTGAGTGTCTTAACTTCTTAATGTAAAAAGTCAAACGAAATATTCTTTTAGAAAACGCTAAGACATGAGAAGACCAGGATAGGTCAGAAGAAAGAACTAATCCAAGATACTTAACTTCAGACTTGGTTTCTATGTCAGTATCATCGATTTTGCAAGGGTCATAGGAACCAACGGCTTCATTTAACTTTCGTTTACATCGGAAACTGAAATTAACAGTCTGACATTTGGAAGGATTAAGTTTAAGGCCGTTAGACGAAGACCATTTGCTAATTTCTGATAGAAAGTTCTTAATCTTAATACAGTCAAGCTGATAGTTAACAGACATTGAAACAGATCATTGGCATATTTAACAAAGTTCATTTCATCGGAGTGAGGCAAGTCATGCAAGAAGAAAGAAAACAGAAAAGGAGAAAGGACAGCGCCTTGAGGGACACCAGCCTCAGTAAGCAATGAGGTGGACGACTTCCCCTGACATACAGTGTATTGCATTCTTTCTGAGAAATAAGAATGGAGCCATTTGACAACCCAACAGTCAGTCTGAGTTTCAGCAAGCTTGTTTAGTAAAATGTCCCTAGGTACTGAGTCGAAAGCAGATGTATAATCTAGAAAGGTGCAGCGAACAAATTTAGCCCTCTTGTCTAAGCTGGAGACAATGTTATGATACAGGACTGCAGCTGCGTCCAAAGTACTTCTACTATGTTTGTAGGCGAATTGTTTGGGATCGTTAAAGGCTTTAAGTGAAGGTTGAAGATTAAGTAAGAGCAACTTTTCCATAGCTTTTAGAAAAGGGGAAGTAATAGCAATGGGTCTGAATTTAAAACATGTCGCAGTAGACGACTTAGGAATAGGTACAATTTTAATGTCCTTCCAAGCGGCTGGCACGACATTTTTGGAAAAAGATTCATTAAATATGTCCATGAGAGGATAACACAGGATATCTGCACAATTTTTATCATTTATTGAAATACAATCTTCTGTATGTCTAAACACATACTGTCGGACAGCAGACTTACTTGTATGGTGACATCACTGGAGATAAGTGATTCTACGCAGGCAGCGATGACTGACAATACATGCTTAGCCGGTACATGCCAAGCTTCACAGGCACAGATGAAGACTATGGACACCGAAGCTCTGTAAAGCCGACAGTTTTATCCACTGATCTGTCTTGTCAACCAATATAGGTATTGCAGAGTATGTAGGTCGTGGATTTTTCGGTCTTCACATCTCATTGTTTTATTGCAACTTAAGTATAATTGCATTTATATAATATGTATAGTATTTATTTTGTATATCAATGAGTTATCTCTGCTCACCGACTCCCTTATTGTCCTATACGCACATGACTTAAAAATTTGGAGAGAGCTGAAGGGCAACAGTGACACGTCCACGTTGCAAGAGGACCTCAACAAATTGTCAGAGTGGTCCATAGAATGGATGCTCCCGATAAATGTGGCGAAATGTGCAACCATGCGCACTGGACAAGCAAGCACGAGCTCCTACGAACTAGAGGGAATTACACTTCAATCAGTTCAGACTCACTTGGACTTAGGTGTTATAGTTAGCCACGACTTAAAAACTACAGCACACTGTCGCGCGGTGGCTGCACGTAGTTTCAGGTCATTATGGGCAATTCGTAGAGCCTTCACTAGAATCACCAGAGATATGTTCACCTCCTTATATACATCTCTGGTGAGGTCAAGACTGGAAAACTGCATCCAGGTCGCCAGCCCTTGTCTCACACATTCTAGAAAGGGTTCAAAGGAAGGCAACACGTATGGTTCTCATAATGACTAATTTATCATACGAGGAAAGACCAGACATTTTAAATCTCTTCTCCTTGTCATACCGTAGGCAGAGAGGAGATTTAATCACAATGTTTAAAATTTTAAATAATGACTACGGACCTGACCTATTCTCTCTTTTCCTTCCGCCTAGTATAACACCTTAGAGTACATAGCAGGAGAGTTCAAAAGCCAAGGAGAAATCATATTTCTGCTGTTGAGGACTGGTTTTCACATCAAGTCATAAACTATCGGAATCGACTCCCAGAAGAAGTGGTGTCTGTAACTTCAACTGATTCGTTGAAGAAGGGTTTGGACAACCACAGAAATTTACTAGAAAAGGATTAACATAGGCTCCAAGCCTTCTATCCTCAACTAATAAATCTGAATCTGTATTTTTACGCATATTTTCAGAAGAATTGTAAACAACATTAACTTAAAGCTGTTTTCGCTTAGAATGATGTCATTTACTTGTCGTAAACACTGTTTTATTCGTCTTAAATAATGTACATTAAGTGTTCTCTCTTCAGCTAAGCAAGTGCCTCTGTATTCCTTACTTTAAGTCTTTACATGAAACTAAAGTAGGTTAATTCACGAGAAAATTCCTGAAGTTGACTTTGTCTAGGATTACTTCTTTGATGGTGGCTAGAGTTAGTTAGCATCAAGGAGGTGCATTAAGTCCTCAATAAAACTCAGCAACTTGATTTACTCGCTAGCCAGTGAATGATGGTGTTCCCACTGAAACTGTAAAACAGTACCAATCGCCTGAAACACCAAAATGTATTCCACTAGGTAATTAGGTCATGAGAACCAACTCTTGTGCAATACTCATGACTTGAAATCAATCGTTTGTGTCTGTGATTTCCCACTGATGCGTCTGGACTGAATCGTTTAGCCTAATTTCCGTAAATGGGCTACTTGATCGGACGTGTAAGTATTACAAGGATTAATAACTCGAAGTTACTTCTTTGATGGTAGCGTAGTAGTTAGAAGAAGAATCCTGATAATATGGAGGGATACGATCAAGAATCCTAATTACCCATATGAGGCTGATCAATTTCATCGCCATATATCAATAAGGAATCACAAACATTCAAGTCTGTCTGGTCAGGAGCTCTTATTACCCTGGTTATTCTGTTCACTAAGTCACAGACTTGATACATTATGCACAAGAAGAGATGAGCCACAAAAAATTTCATAGTTTGTGTGAGGGCTAGGATACAGCCAGGATGCCCAGACTGAAGTAGGTTGTTGTTTTAAAAGACCACCCCTTCCCGAGCCTCTTACTTGAAGTTTGATGTTCAGGCCAGGTGAGCAGCGTCAATGGTTACATTCCCGATAACTGCAGCAGGTTCATACTGCATTTATCCTTTTGGGATTCCGGAGTCCGTGTACACTTGTGAGGAGCACCTTTACCGTGTGAAGGTAGTGAATAAGACTTAACTGGTAGAGTCTATGAACGCATGGCCACAAGAAAACATTTCACAAAGAAAACTGAATTCTACCCATCCTAGGCCTAACCACGTCGTTTATGAGCACTTTTTACACTGAAGCGTATAGCCTGCAATTATGCCGTCTGATCAGTATATACGGGACTTACCTGGCAGGTGATTTTTAAGGATTTGAAAAACTGGTGATCTATTCAGCAGTACATAGTAAAGAAATGAAACAAACGACAAAGACGAAAACATTTCTCGCTTCCAGATTAGCCTACTTATGAGTAGTATAATTTATTTCAAATAAAATTTAGTATATTAAACCTGAGAAATTATTGGAATATGAACAATGAATTGTATGGATGAGAAGATAAATGCTTGCTGATGACACTGACTGGTGGAGGCGTTCCATACCAAAAATTGGAAGAAGTTAGAATTCATTGTTCGGCCTCTGAATGGTCAACAGTTTCGCCTCGTTATAGGAACAACCAGAGTTCGATCCCCGGAGGGATCTCAGACTAAGGTGAAACAACTTTTTAATACTCTTTGATTTTCAAAAGTCCTTTAACTGAAGTCACTTCATGAGCAAACCTGAAAATAAGCAATTGTATTCGAAACATCATCCACCAAACAAATCTGTTTCAACGTGTTTGATATATATTCTATAAACAAATTAATTTGGGAAGAGTTAAAACATCAACGCTGGTCAGTATTTTAAACAATTCAATCCCTTAAAATCATACAGCGTCGATACACAAGTGAAATGAGTCACACCTTGGGATGTCTCCCTGTATCGACCAGGATGCTGAAAGCTCTGTTAATCACAATCAGTGTGAGAACTCTAATATCTTTACAGTTGTAAATGCTCAAACAAGAAACACAAGTTCAGGAAATGCCGGGAATATTGGCAGAAAGAAAGCTTATGTGGGTCCTAATCTTGTCAGTACTAATTAAAATCTGCCCTGTAAAAGACAGACGTCACCATCCAATGGAATCACCGATAGAGTTTTGAATAATTCAGTAAGAAAACCTAATTCATACAGCTCAAAAGCTACAAACTAGGATGAAACAGATGTCCAGTACTCCCTGAAGGTTTCCGTCGGCTGCATACAACCGGAATAATAAATAGTATAAGCGAAATATGTGAAAAAAACCTAAAAATAATTCAAATTAATAACCAGTTCCTTTTATGTGAGAGTAAAATAACATGCCGAAAATGAGGGATAGGTAACAAAGTATACGGGAAGTTAGAATAAAAAAATATAAGCAAAATAGAAACACTAAATGCTGTACATAGGAGAATGTTCTTGTGGAGACAACTACATAGCCACGTGAAAAGTTATTCAACCTAAAGGAAGGAGGTCAAGGACATAAAGATATCCAGAATTAGTAAGGAAACATACGAATTCGTTTGTTGACTTTTGACACACACAAAAATATATTGCAGTTTCAACAGGTTCAAGTGAAAGAGTCAGCGCTTACCAAAGAAGTAACGAGTTAGTAACAGTGTAACAACAGAAGGCAAGGGTCAGGCAACAGATCATTTATTAAGGAAATCAACGCATATTTATATATTTTCATGTACATTGCTATGGATATTTAAGGAAACAAACACAGTCTTCCGATTGGTTGTTTCTCACGTAAAGTTAATCTTTCATCTATTTGTGACTGTTTCTTGAATGTCAAATCCTCTATATGTTAACTGCATCCGCCTACGCAAAGTCTGCTGTGGTCGGTTTTGAATCAATCTTTGTTCACATTTTCTCATGACAAATCTTGGGAACGTAAATATTGACGTAAATTACTGTCTACCAATTTGGCTAGTAGACAGCTCTCACCACAACAGTATCTTTTTGAACACTTTATCCAGTTCTTTCCGTCTTCTTAAACTGGCCCTGTGACTGTCTATAGTCTCTCATCGCCTCCACGAAAAACAATATCCTCCATGTCAGCCTCAAACTCACGCTCCACTCATTATTTCCGATTAGCGTTCCACCCACGTGCGATGACCTGCACTGTGCGCGATATCATTTGGTGGTCTCCTCAGTGTGTGACTAATTCATCTTCATTTCCTCATACATATTTTTAGAACAATAGGTTCTTGATTGATTCGGTACCCGAGTTTCTCGCTGGTAATTCTTTCTTGCCAGCTGACCATCTGATCCTCAATTTGGAGCCAGAGAAGGCAGCTGTTATTGTAATAATGGTTCTCAAAAATATCCTGGCTCAAAATTTATACTCGGTACTTTTCGTGGAGAAGAATATGAATCTAAGACCAAAAAGAGGCGAATGTACTTCAATACTAGAGAAGAAACTGTATATGAATCTGAACTCTAGGGAAGAATTAGCGGCAGATATCTTAAAGAAGAAAATCTCTAGTTCCCTAAAGAAAGCCTTTCCTGAAGCAAGAGTTATTGTGATACCCTCTGGCCGCCCACTGCATCAAAGAGATGTGAAGGGTAAACTCTTGCATGTATCGATTCACATACTCCTGTGAATCCAGGTGCATAGGTCGTTCTATGCGTGTCCTACCAAAACGTGTTATAGAACATTAAACAACTTGGCTTCAAAGAGGCGGAAATGGTTCAATCAGAAGACCAATAATTGAACGCCACATCAGCACCTCTCACAGTATGTCGACTTACTCATCGTTTAGAGTCGATTAAAAAGTGGAAAAAAAATCTGCCGAAGGCGGTAAGTGTCCAACTCCTTTGTACTGCAGAAACCACCGCCCCATATGCATCGGAAAGCCGGAGCTATGTATTCAGAATGAATCAGTCCAAGCTCTACATTTACCATGGATCCCGTTCGGTTTGACTGCTTAGTTTTTGTTCTCTGCTTTTCGTTTTCTCCCTTCCCCCATTTTTGTCATTTTCAGTTGTAAAAGTTATGATTTCCCTTTCATATCTGTCTTCTTTAAAATCTGTTTTACATATTACGCAACGATTTTCTAATCATGTGTAATTTAGCTTCTAAGCCCTTTGGATATGGCGTATATTCACACATTCGAACTTTCATATCGAGTTGAAATTCATTACCATCTTTAATCTCCTTCTTTATTGTTATTATTATATTAGTATTTCTTTTAGTTCCTAGAGGAACATAGGGCTTCAGCCACACGTCTCCACTGCGTTCGCTTCTCTGCCAGCGTTTTCACCTGGCTCCATGCCTGCCCACATGCTTTCACATCCTCTTCGCATCGCCACCTCCATTTCACCCTCGCACTGACGACCAACTCGTCGCTTACCATTTGGGTTCCACTCGAGCGACGGCCTTGCGTGTGATGTAAGTTACTTGATGGTTTGTTTTCTCAGAGTATGGCCAATCCACCTCCATTTCCTCCTGCATATTTGTTGCAGGATTGATTCCTGCTGGGTTGATTCGTTTATTGCCAGAGATCTCAGTCGCTGATCTTTTCTGGCCAGCCAAATGACCTTTCGTATTGAGGGAAGACAGCTATTGATGAAGGTCTGTAGTTTGTTTGAAGTGTCCTGCGTGACGCGGCGCCAAGTCTCTGATCCGTATAGTAGACTTGAGAGTAATAAAAGCTAACCTTGCTTCCTCGATCCTTGCTGCTATGATATCCTCATCAGTTCCGTCGGCCCGTAGTTGAAACTATGCTTCCCAGGTCGCTGGGTACTGAAGGTTGCTTCTTTCAGTTCCCTCCCATTTATGCTGATTGTTGTCTCTTGTTGTTGTTGCTGTTGCTGTTGGCCAGGAATCTTCATCACCTACCTCTGTTTTCTCTATGTTCACCTGAAGTCCTATCTTCTCTGGATGCTTCTTCTGCCAACCTGTTGCTTTGCACTTGCATATCTTCCAGTTTGTGGGAAATCAGACATATAACATCGGCGAAGTCCAGATTTTCCAAATGTTTTGTTTGGGTCCACTCTATGCCTGTTTCCTCGTTACCCCCTGCTGTCTATCGCATTATCTATTTTACCGCGATCTGGAAATATGAATTGTACGGCTTTTAAGGATGAAATCGATGAAAGGTGAGTATCTTTGCAGGGCTTCTTATTTTGTTTTTTCTTCCTAATTTGCATAGCCCTATTAGAAGACAGAGTTTTTCTTTTGTAAAATGTGATGCGATGCATTTGCACAACACATTTCAACAGTCTGACTATAAACACACACATACTTACTTGTCAATTCAGTTTATAGGAAAAATGAAAGGTCATTTGAAATCAATAAAATAATAAGAGATTTTAAGGTAAGCGGGATAATAATAGTAATGATAATTCAGACTAACGACTCTTACGGGTATAATCAGATCAAGATAACCAAGGTAGATTTAAGATAATAGTAAATTGTATGGAGTATCTATCACCTCAGCATATTTTAGTATGTGCCCCTGACAGTTTCGACAGGTAGTCTTCAAGGCTATTTTGATATCACTTTCGTGATTGATTTTAGAGCGGTAGGTAATTCCCCAGAATTATTGGCCACAGCATTCATCACTGAACATTGGATGCTGACCCTCACTGTTTAAGTCAACTTGTTTAGCTGAAGGCTTCCGGTCAAGCATCCACGCCATTTGGTACGCCGTCGTGTAACGTTCGTTCGTTCGTTCGTGCACGATCCGTAGCCAGTTAAACAATCATCTCGCACTCCGATTTGGTCTCGAAATATAACTCATAATTTGGACGGTCAATTCTGGTGTTTTGCTTTACCTTTGGTCTACGCGGAACGAATACTATAGAAGTTGTGGGTATTAGATCTTGTGTTAGTATACTTCGTACTATCCGTGAACGTCAATACCGTCAGCCTCTAAAATTTCAATTAAGTGTTTTGTTATAGATGAAGCTGGCACTTTGATACCTGAGTTTATCAATGTCTTCTCGTTCAAATGTTTTTCCAAGCCATTTACTTATGTATATGTTTCCTTACCCGCACATGTCAGCCACGTCTAATCCTCCCTATGTAAGCATGACCATACATATATGTAAATTAGTATACATTTTAATCCATGGAAAATTCAAAACAAGTGACTCAGAGAAGAAACTCTTTTCAACGAATCTGTTATCAAGCTGTACAGTCTTATATATGCGATTGTACAGCTTTATAACAAGTTCGTTGAAAAATGTTTGTTTGCTGAGCCACTCGTTTTGACTTTCTCAATTAGCATACACCATGGGATATGACGTAATCACTTGCGCAATGTTGAGGCTTGTGTAAAGAATGTTTTTGACTTTTCCGACACTTGTAAGCCAAACTGTGTAGTACATTTTACGGATGACAGAATTTACTCTGTGTATAAAAAATCCTACAACTTATTTCCTTATTTAATAACAATAATAACAACGATTTGCTTTATTCCATAACAGTACTAATGATACAGTGTCGAATTTTCAGCATTTTGCACGACATTGCATCTAATTTACTGAACGACTACAACAAAAACAGGAGAAATTCATTACAGGTTACACTTAACCAAAATTAGTCACAGCAACTTTTGTCATTAGCAGAAACATTAGGGTCAAAAGTCAATATGTAAAATGATAATGTAATGACAGAAGACAAGGGGGCAAAGTTCAACAATAGCGTCCCAGGAGTGCAAACGCACGAGTGACCTTCAGCCGACCAATCATAAAAATGAGGAATTTTTGCACAAAATATGATGTATATTGACAAGAAAATCCCTGAAAACACATTAAACAGGTTATCTATCTCTGACATGACTTAAAAATATGTCCTAGTTATAATGAGGAGTATAAGTTGCTAAGTTAGACTAGTTTCTGTGCATGTATTCACCGACGTTACTAAAGATGACCTATTTTTCTGAATTGAAATAAATATAATCAACTCTAAATCTATTCATAATGGTAACCCTAACCTTAATTCTGACTCTAACCCTAAACTTAACACTAAGCCTAACCTTAATCGTAACACTAATTACAACCCTTATCCTAACCATAGACCTAACACTAATCCTAATTATAACCCTGATCCTAACCCTAACGAGCTATTAACACATTGTCCAAACAGTACTTAAAAACGTGATATGGGTGAAATTTTCTCCTTAGTTGGTGAATAGCGTTGATATTTCAGCTGTCATAATAACAGGTGCCGTTAGCCAACGACTGGCATGCGTTCAAGGTCATTGGAGCGTTCGCACTCCTGGGACGCTATTGTTGAACTTCGCCGACAAGGGCTAGCACTTGTTTTTGTTTTTTTCTCATGACCAAGATTTGGGACGTAAAATTTGACGTAAATTGCTGTCTACAAATTTTGGCTAGCAGACAACTCTCACCACCATAAGAACAATAATACTATTAGCATTAATAACACAAAATTATAAGGTGATGGGGATAGTGAGTGTCACCATAAAATTACAAATATAGGAGAATAACTGAGGCATTATTTACGCTAATAACACAGTTAGTCGTAAGTTTCACGTCTAACCCTCTCTGTCACGAAGAATGTGGGCGAGTCAACTAGGGTATCGTGGATTTTTTGTACTTAGTTTTGCGAGCATATAATCTTTTTTAATAGCTTACAGTCCTACCTGATGAGATACAAGGAGAGAGTTGTGAATAAAGAGGGTGGTGAGAGTGAGACAATATGGATTTAGACCATTTCTCATATTAGTTCAGGTGTCTGTCGACTGCAATGGTAACGAGCTGATTCAGTAGTGTCGCACCACTCACCCTAATGACAACCTTTAATACCCCTCGCAATATGACATAGTCCTATTTGAGTAGCCCAGAAACGATTACACAGGAGCAATAAAGAATAATGAGTAATTTGATGCAGTCAACTTCCTTTTGGACAGAGTAGACTGTGATCTTTTAACCTAACTGACCTCACAATCTTCAAAGGAGATCTATTTTTGGTTAGTCACTTTACTAAACCTCTTTTATATTGTGATTGACAGAAACTGAGAATTTAAATGATGAAAGACTAATGAGAGGAGTATTTTGGAAGAGGGTACTTCCTTCACTTATCTAGGAGGCATAGTTTCAACTACAGACACAGTCGGGATGGCTGAAGACGTCAAAACCACCCAGAATCAGAAAGGCAAGACACACCTTAATCCATCTGAAATCGGTTTTGAGATCTTCTGCACTCAGCATAAAGAACAGAAGTCGTTCGGATTTTCAACTAATGTCAAATCAGCCAGTTCTTCCATACGAGTCACAAACTTGCAGTGCGTGTCACGAAAAGCATTTTCAACAGGCTACTGAAGACTTTTACCAACAGCTGTCTTCACTGGCTCCATAGAATTAGCAGAGAGAAACTCTGACACCGAATCAACCGAAAGCCTATCGTTCAACAAATATGTATGAGAAAATGGAGGTGAATTAAGCACACACTGAGGAGACCGCCAAATGATATCACGCGCAGTGTAGGCCATCGCTCGAGTGGAATGCTAATCGGAAACGATGAGTGGAGAGCGAGTTTGAGGTTGACATGGAAGAGATTGTTTGGCTTGGGGGCGATGAGAGACCATGGGGAATCGTGCGGCCATTTAAAGAGTCGAGATTTACTGCTGAAGTGTTATGTTCCCTTGTTGGAACCCAAGGGAACAATGATATAATAATAATGCAAGCCTATGTGTATAAATGCTATTGTACAACTTTTGAGGATGAAATTGTCGGGAGGTACATATCTGTTTGCTGAGCTTCTTGTCCATTTTCTCTCTCTTGTGTGTCTAATTTCCTGATGGGTGCTATCCAAATTAATCATTCTTGTATAAATAAAGACAGACACAACAATTCATCAAATCGAACTAACTATCTTAGATATTTTGGGATGGCAACTCAATGGGAGAGTCATCAGACTATTAATTCACAGACAGCTGGTTCCAGTTGTTCAGCAACCCAAATTCTCAACCCACATTCAATCGAGAGAAAATTCCCATTCAGAGATTCAGAAGACAAAAACAAGTGTGATGGACCAAAGAATATTCTTTTTCGACAAGTTCCTTATCTGGCTGTACAGTTTAATATAACTACACATAATATTTAAAGAGTAATTGATATTGACAATACTGATGCTTTTGTTTAAATAATATCGAGTTGTTAAGATCACTAGAATCACAGTTAGAAAGCAAGTGTAAGTAACAATAAGCATAAAACATGTAATACTCAACTGAATATCGGATTAAATTAAGAAGAAAATTTATGAGACAGTTAAAGAGAGTTAAAACAACAATAAATGCTTGTGAAAGGCTTATAGGGAACTGGAAATTGTCGGATTTCTAGAATTAAGTAATGATGGAGAAGATAAGGAAAGTCTCTATACGAATTTCTTCTGTGGGCTCTGACGGATTCAGCTGTGTTTGTAAAATTGATATAAGTATAAAACTTGGGCACTGTGGTAGAGTATAAGTCCATTATGGATAAGATTTTATTTTGATAAATCACACAGTCTTGTTGTACAGTAATATTAACTGATGACCACGTTACGAGCAAAAATTATTGCCACTCATAATCATATCAAGTTACTCACACAACATTTTTCCTTCCTTTATATATATGTGTGGAATTGACTAGATATTTGAATAAAAATCAGTATGAGATAGTGTACATTCAGAAATAATAATACACATGGGAAATAAGACAAGTATTTTGTAGTCATAATAAGTAACTTGTTAGAATGTTGTGATGTGCTTGAACTGAAATAGAATTTTGAAATTATTTATTATCCTCCTCTGATTTGACTGGCGGTAATCATATCTTCCATATCTCTGGTATTTGCATTGAGTCATTTCTGTTGCATGTGTTGGGTTTAGACTCGATGAACCATGCAGGATTCAGTAATCAATCTCTCTCTCTCCACCTACATAGATTACTTCTTAGAATCTTAACCCTCTCCCACCCACTCAATTGTGTGGTTTTGTGTTAATGCATGCAGTGCAATCGCTGAGCTTTTTTCTAAATTACTCATCTTCTCTGGGTCAACCATTCTTACCTTAGCTAAATTCTTATATTCCGACAATCTGATTACGCCCGATCTACTAGTTTGACCTATGTAGTTGACCTAAATCACAGTCATTGCAAGGTATTTTGTGAATTATCTTATTTTGTTTAATTGGGTCCACCGGGTCTTTTAGCCTACATAGCTTGTCTCTGAGTGAGTTTGTAGGTTTCAATGCCACCCTAATTCCTGCTTTATTAAGAATCCTACATAGGGCCTCAGATGTCCCCTCCTTATGTGGTATAACAGTAGATGCCTTATATTCTCTCTTGTTTATGTTATCATTACTAGTTTCACAATTTAATTTGCTTTTGACCTTTTCTGATCTTCCTAATGAATTTTATAGGATAGTTATTTAACACCAACCATCTATTCTTCTATCTGTTTTATTTCATCATTTGTATTTGTGTTTGTAAAAGACGAATTCGTAGTGCAAACTTTAGATTAGTCACCTAAACACCATATTGACATCGACTTTGTGTTCAGTATCTACAAGGTGAGATGAAATAGAGCTGTAAATAGACGTAGTTTGCCCCTCGCTGGATTGTGCAAGATTATTTTGAGAAATCCTATCATGGTCATGCCTAATTTTACGTTCAATGTAACCAGCTTCACAGAAGCAGGCAAACTGACATCCAGTTAGCATGCTCTTGTGATGGATCGGAGACCTTATAGCGACATCGAGTACCAAGCCATCGCTTGAGTGGAACCCGAAGAGGAAACGACGAGTGGGGCGTCAGTTTGACGGTTACATAGAGGAGGTCGTTTGATGAGGAGGCGATGACAGACTATGGGGAGTCATGGGGTCAGTTAAATAGGACCGCAGAGGATAGAACAAAGTGAAGGTGTTCTGTTAGAGCCGTATGTTCCACTCAAAACCCAAAGGAACAATAATAATACATCAATATGAGAATTTGGCTGATTTCATGGTCAGATTTCACAAATGTTACATATTGTATAAAGAAATTATAATAATTTCCTCATTCAGGTCTTCTAGTAAAGTTAGGTAGTATGGGAATCAATAAAGTGGTTGCCGACTGGATTCAAGACTTTCTAAAGGACAGAAGACAAAGAGTACGAGTTAACGGGGTTTTATCACCATGGGAATCGGTTAAGAGTGGCGTTCCTAAGGGTACAATTCTAGGCCCACTTCTTTTCCTGATTTATGTTAATGAGATTCCATCGGTAGTTAAGTCATCCTGCTTACTGTTTGCTGATGACATTAAGATATGGAGGGCTTTATACGATGACAGTGATAAACTTGCTTTGCAGGAAGATTTAAACTTGTTAAGTGATTGATGTAAGCACTGGGCCTTGGAGATTAACTTAAGCAAGAGTGTAGTTATGCATGTATCTCATAGTCACATGCACAATTACTCAATGAATGGCATTACTCTCCCAGTGGTCACTGAGTACAAGGACTTGGGAGTGGTTGTGCAGCATGACTTGAAAACAGCAACAAACTGTAGAGCTGCAGCCACTAAGGGTTTTCGAATATTATGGGCCATACGCAAGGCTTTTGCGAATTTTGACGCTGAAATATTTCGTATATTATATCCGACTTATATCAGACCTCATTTGGAATTTGGGATTCAGGCAGCGAGCCCGTGTTTCAAATACGAAATAGACTTATTAGAAAGGGTGCAAAGAGTAGGAACTAAGCTAATAAAGGGTTTCTCAAGCCTCTCATATGAGGAGAGGTTAAGTCGACTGGGTTTATTCCCACTGTCATACAGACGACTTAGGGGTGACCTAATACTAGCATACCGTATCCTAAGAAATGATTTTGGAGCAAATTTATCTAATTTATTTCTTCCTTCTAGCACCAACCAATTGCGAGGACATCACCTCAAGGTTCAAAAACTACGGTCGAATCGTCTGCGTTTGGAGATCCGTTTTTCGCATCGAATTGTGAACCATTGGAACTCCCTACCGGAATACGTCGTGTTAGCGCCATCCGCTGATTCATTCAAGGCGAGATTGGACCTCCTGTGTGCAACAGATCGAAAGGATTAACACAGGCATATAGCCTACTATCCTAAATAAATTGTAAACTGTAAACTGATCATTTTTAGAACTTTGTTGACTAGTATGATAGTTAACCCTGGAAACAGTAATTAACGTTATTTTTAATGTATTCAAACCAGTCATCACCAACACTACCATCTCTTTTTGTAGCCGGATCTGTCCGTCTCTTTATGTATGTACGTGTGTTTGTGTGTGTGACAGCCAACGTCACTTGCTACTTACAAATTAAAGAAATAAACAACTATTGGAAGAATCCTTGAATCTCATTTACATATTTGATAATGTTTGGCTACATTCACTGCCTATTTCCTGTCCATGTATATACAGATATCGATTTTCAATAATCAGTCCATTTCATTCAAAGCCATTTCTTCATTGCATGCATGAATTGTATGCTAAACGAAGAGAGAATGGAAGGATGTTGTTGTTTTCTTTCTTAGTTAGGGAAATCACATTTCAAAGCTGTGAATCATTCAGTTTATAAATTAAACGTCACTTTTCAAAAGATTGGAAAATAAAATTTCAGAAATGAATATGGGAGAGAAATAGTCATTACTTTAAAAGCTTTTAATCTCCTACCTCCATTGTTTGTTTTTTGTCTTACTCATTGTACTGTATTGTATTCAATGTGTTCAATGGAAATTACTCCTGCTAGATTTCTTTTCCGAGAAAAAGAACAGAATGTTTATTAGATAGACTGACTGAAATAGTCCCAGGTTTTTTTGCATTCCTTTGCGTTCGAAGTGGAACATAGCGCTTTAATCTGGAGCTTGGAATCTTCGGTAGCGCTGGTGTTGTTTTGATGGGCGTGAGGATTCTAGCCTCACACGCAGCCTTTCCTCCTTACCAGCATTGCTACTAACTAGGAGAAGTAAGGGAGTGTGTCAGTCGAGGACTGAACCCTGGACCGAATGTGTGATAGGCCAGCGCCAGACCGCTGAACCACCGACGCACGTATTCGTTGAATTGGGAGCACGTTGTTAAGCGTAGGTTTATGCATTCTATCCAACTTGTGTGTTGCATTTTTAATTGTTGTGGAAGGTGTTCGTTGTTGCTCAGTAATTGCTCCATGGTCTCTTTTGCTAGTTTCTGTCCAGTTTTAGGTATATAATGCTGTGACGTCGAAGGATATCATTATTTCTCGGTCATCTATTTGGATGCCTCTGATTTACTCTAGGAAATGGATAGCAGAATTGATGGAGTGGTCACAAGATTCCATTAGGTGTTTCAATTTTTTACTGTATAATTCTTTAGATAAATTGTATGCTGGAGTTCCTGGGAGTGATGCGATTGGTCGTAACGGGATATTTGGCTTGTGTATTTTGGGTCTACCGTAGAATCGGGCTTGGACTGGTGCATTGTATTTATGATATGTTATGGTAGAAAAGGTATGGTAGAATTTTTATATTTAGCTGTACGATCGTAAATTCTTATGAAATTCCTTCTGGTTTCACCCCGAAGATAGATACAAGGAAAAATTTGCGAATAATAAAGAGAATGTTCGGTATCAGACAAGATAACTTTAGCCAACTGCTTGCAAGAATTGAAGTGCCTTTTGACAATAATATCAGTTAGCTGAGTCAAAGGCACACACCACTAACCCCACCTATAGCCTTCAGTGTTCTACGTAATATGACATAGTCTTTATTGAGAAGTCCAGGGAAGAATAATGCCAAACAATTAAGGAAGAGGAATAATAATAATAATCACTTTATTCCACAACAATAACAATTTACAGCATGGAATTTTCTGCGTTTCTTTTACATATTGCAATGGTTTAGCTCTGTTTATAATTATATAAATGTATGAAATGTTAAAATATTGATAGTTAATAGGAAAAATAAAAATCCCCAAAAAAGTCACACCATTGCTAGGTCAAAGTGAATAATAAATAAATAATATAACAAATCACACATGCAATAATATGCATCATTACATTTTAGAGTTTAGTTAATGATTTAAAAGTTGTAAAAGTTCTTTTCTGATATTTGTCTCTTCACACAATACTCGTGCCAAATATAGTACGGTCGAATTTTTATATTTTATAGTACGAGCATAAATGTTTATGAAATTTCTTCTGGTCTTACCCGAAGAGATACAAGGAAACAAATGTGAATAAAGAAGACGTTCACTATCAGACAAAATAACTTTAGCTAAGTGTTTACAAGAATTCATATGCCTATTGACAACAGTGTCGGTTAGTTGAGTCAAAGGGATAGCACTGACCCTACTCACAGCCTTCAATGTTCTTCGTAGTATTATATGGTCTTTCTTGAGTAGCCCAGGGAAGAATAATGGGCAAAACACATGAATTAATAAAATGTATGAGAAGAGGTTGGGTTATACCTGAGTGCCTCAACTTCTTTATGTAATAAGTCAAACGGAAAACTTTCTTAGAAACTATAAGAATATGAGACGACCAGCAAAGGTTTGAAGAGAAACTAATGCCAAGATAAGAAACACTTGACTTACTCTCTATCATG
>OX235274.1:117285839-117331590 GCA_944472155.2 Trichobilharzia szidati | reverse complement strand
CCACGAAAATAGCCACATTTTGACGTAGTCTTCATTGAATGACACTATGTCGAAAGCTGCAGCTTCTACAAGAAATAAACTATTTGTGTAGATGACATTATCCCCCAACTACCCCATCTTCTTCATTGTAGAGATGTTTTGACGCATTCAGCATGAAACACTAATCATTACAACCAATATGCTAAGTGTGTCGCAGTCAGATTACATGACGCGGACACCAACATAACTAGCCAGGAAATGAGAATTCCTATCAATCCAGAAAACATATAACAAAATTTTATTAAAAATTATTGACAAAAAAAATTTGCCGAGCGAAATTTCAACCAACATGCCGGATAAGTCCAGCCGAAATAGGCTGAAATTATCCCGCATGCTCAAGGTCATTGATGGAGTGAGACGCTCAAAGGTCATTTTCGTCCATGTTAGTCGGTTATGTTGGATTGCAGTTCCGTAGCCGTTCGTTTACACATTGGTTTTATGTTCTGTTGGCATTTATAGGTGATTCCCATGTACTGATAGCATTCTTTTGTAAAATAGTACTGTTCTTCACACGAAAATAGCCACATTTTGACGTAGTCTTCATTGAATGACACTATGTCGAAAGCTGCAGCTTCTACAAGAAATAAACTATTTGTGTAGATGACATTATCCCCCAACTACCCCATCTTCTTCATTGTAGAGATGTTTTGACGCATTCAGCATGAAACACTAATCATTACAACCAATATGCTAAGTGTGTCGCAGTCAGATTAAATGACGCGGACACCAACATAACTAGCCAGGAAATGAGAATTCCTATCAATCCAGAAAACATATAACAAAATTTTATTAAAAATTATTGACAAAACAAATTTGCCGAGCGAAATTTCAACCAACATGCCGGATAAGTCCAGCCGAATTAGGCTGAAATTATCCCGCATGCTCAAGGTCATTGATGGAGTGAGACGCTCAAAGGTCATTTTCGTCCATGTTAGTCGGTTATGTTGGATTGCAGTTCCGTAGCCGTTCGTTTACACATTGGTTTTACGTTCTGTTGGCATTTATAGGTGATTCCCATGTACTGATAGCATTCTTTTGTAAAATAGTACTGTTCTTCACACGAAAATAGCCACATTTTGACGTAGTCTTCATTGAATGACACTATGTCGAAAGCTGCAGCTTCTACAAGAAATAAACTATTTGTGTAGATGACATTACCCCCCAACTACCCCATCTTCTTCATTGTAGAGATGTTTTGACGCATTCAGCATGAAACACTAATCATTACAACCAATATGCTAAGTGTGTCGCAGTCAGATTAAATGACGCGGACACCAACATAACTAGCCAGGAAATGAGAATTCCTATCAATCCAGAAAACATATAACAAAATTTTATTAAAAATTATTGACAAAACAAATTTGCCGAGCGAAATTTCAACCAACATGCCGGATAAGTCCAGCCGAATTAGGCTGAAATTATCCCGCATGCTCAAGGTCATTGATGGAGTGAGACGCTCAAAGGTCATTTTCGTCCATGTTAGTCGGTTATGTTGGATTGCAGTTCCGTAGCCGTTCGTTTACACATTGGTTTTACGTTCTGTTGGCATTTATAGGTGATTCCCATGTACTGATAGCATTCTTTTGTAAAATAGTACTGTTCTTCACACGAAAATAGCCACATTTTGACGTAGTCTTCATTGAATGACACTATGTCGAAAGCTGCAGCTTCTACAAGAAATAAACTATTTGTGTAGATGACATTACCCCCCAACTACCCCATCTTCTTCATTGTAGAGATGTTTTGACGCATTCAGCATGAAACACTAATCATTACAACCAATATGCTAAGTGTGTCGCAGTCAGATTAAATGACGCGGACACCAACATAACTAGCCAGGAAATGAGAATTCCTATCAATCCAGAAAACATATAACAAAATTTTATTAAAAATTATTGACAAAACAAATTTGCCGAGCGAAATTTCAACCAACATGCCGGATAAGTCCAGCCGAATTAGGCTGAAATTATCCCGCATGCTCAAGGTCATTGATGGAGTGAGACGCTCAAAGGTCATTTTCGTCCATGTTAGTCGGTTATGTTGGATTGCAGTTCCGTAGCCGTTCGTTTACACATTGGTTTTACGTTCTGTTGGCATTTATAGGTGATTCCCATGTACTGATAGCATTCTTTTGTAAAATAGTACTGTTCTTCACACGAAAATAGCCACATTTTGACGTAGTCTTCATTGAATGACACTATGTCGAAAGCTGCAGCTTCTACAAGAAATAAACTATTTGTGTAGATGACATTACCCCCCAACTACCCCATCTTCTTCATTGTAGAGATGTTTTGACGCATTCAGCATGAAACACTAATCATTACAACCAATATGCTAAGTGTGTCGCAGTCAGATTAAATGACGCGGACACCAACATAACTAGCCAGGAAATGAGAATTCCTATCAATCCAGAAAACATATAACAAAATTTTATTAAAAATTATTGACAAAAAAAATTTGCCGAGCGAAATTTCAACCAACATGCCGGATAAGTCCAGCCGAATTAGGCTGAAATTATCCCGCATGCTCAAGGTCATTGATGGAGTGAGACGCTCAAAGGTCATTTTCGTCCATGTTAGTCGGTTATGTTGGATTGCAGTTCCGTAGCCGTTCGTTTACACATTGGTTTTACGTTCTGTTGGCATTTATAGGTGATTCCCATGTACTGATAGCATTCTTTTGTAAAATAGTACTGTTCTTCACACGAAAATAGCCACATTTTGACGTAGTCTTCATTGAATGACACTATGTCGAAAGCTGCAGCTTCTACAAGAAATAAACTATTTGTGTAGATGACATTACCCCCCAACTACCCCATCTTCTTCATTGTAGAGATGTTTTGACGCATTCAGCATGAAACACTAATCATTACAACCAATATGCTAAGTGTGTCGCAGTCAGATTAAATGACGCGGACACCAACATAACTAGCCAGGAAATGAGAATTCCTATCAATCCAGAAAACATATAACAAAATTTTATTAAAAATTATTGACAAAACAAATTTGCCGAGCGAAATTTCAACCAACATGCCGGATAAGTCCAGCCGAATTAGGCTGAAATTATCCCGCATGCTCAAGGTCATTGATGGAGTGAGACGCTCAAAGGTCATTTTCGTCCATGTTAGTCGGTTATGTTGGATTGCAGTTCCGTAGCCGTTCGTTTACACATTGGTTTTACGTTCTGTTGGCATTTATAGGTGATTCCCATGTACTGATAGCATTCTTTTGTAAAATAGTACTGTTCTTCACACGAAAATAGCCACATTTTGACGTAGTCTTCATTGAATGACACTATGTCGAAAGCTGCAGCTTCTACAAGAAATAAACTATTTGTGTAGATGACATTACCCCCCAACTACCCCATCTTCTTCATTGTAGAGATGTTTTGACGCATTCAGCATGAAACACTAATCATTACAACCAATATGCTAAGTGTGTCGCAGTCAGATTAAATGACGCGGACACCAACATAACTAGCCAGGAAATGAGAATTCCTATCAATCCAGAAAACATATAACAAAATTTTATTAAAAATTATTGACAAAACAAATTTGCCGAGCGAAATTTCAACCAACATGCCGGATAAGTCCAGCCGAATTAGGCTGAAATTATCCCGCATGCTCAAGGTCATTGATGGAGTGAGACGCTCAAAGGTCATTTTCGTCCATGTTAGTCGGTTATGTTGGATTGCAGTTCCGTAGCCGTTCGTTTACACATTGGTTTTACGTTCTGTTGGCATTTATAGGTGATTCCCATGTACTGATAGCATTCTTTTGTAAAACAGTACTGTTCGTCACACGAAAATAGCCACATTTTGACGTAGTCTTCATTGAATGACACTATGTCGAAAGCTGCAGCTTCTACAAGAAATAAACTATTTGTGTAGATGACATTACCCCCCAACTACCCCATCTTCTTCATTGTAGAGATGTTTTGACGCATTCAGCATGAAACACTAATCATTACAACCAATATGCTAAGTGTGTCGCAGTCAGATTAAATGACGCGGACACCAACATAACTAGCCAGGAAATGAGAATTCCTATCAATCCAGAAAACATATAACAAAATTTTATTAAAAATTATTGACAAAACAAATTTGCCGAGCGAAATTTCAACCAACATGCCGGATAAGTCCAGCCGAATTAGGCTGAAATTATCCCGCATGCTCAAGGTCATTGATGGAGTGAGACGCTCAAAGGTCATTTTCGTCCATGTTAGTCGGTTATGTTGGATTGCAGTTCCGTAGCCGTTCGTTTACACATTGGTTTTACGTTCTGTTGGCATTTATAGGTGATTCCCATGTACTGATAGCATTCTTTTGTAAAATAGTACTGTTCTTCACACGAAAATAGCCACATTTTGACGTAGTCTTCATTGAATGACACTATGTCGAAAGCTGCAGCTTCTACAAGAAATAAACTATTTGTGTAGATGACATTACCCCCCAACTACCCCATCTTCTTCATTGTAGAGATGTTTTGACGCATTCAGCATGAAACACTAATCATTACAACCAATATGCTAAGTGTGTTGCAGTCAGATTAAATGACGCGGACACCAACATAACTAGTCAGGAAATGAGAATTCCTATCAATCCAGAAGACATATAACAAAATTTTATTAAAAATTATTGACAAAACAAATTTGCCGAGCGAAATTTCAACCAACATGCCGGATAAGTCCAGCCGAATTAGGCTGAAATTATCCCGCATGCTCAAGGTCATTGATGGAGTGAGACGCTCAAAGGTCATTTTCGTCCATGTTAGTCGGTTATGTTGGATTGCAGTTCCGTAGCCGTTCGTTTACACATTGGTTTTACGTTCTGTTGGCATTTATAGGTGATTCCCATGTACTGATAGCATTCTTTTGTAAAATAGTACTGTTCTTCACACGAAAATAGCCACATTTTGACGTAGTCTTCATTGAATGACACTATGTCGAAAGCTGCAGCTTCTACAAGAAATAAACTATTTGTGTAGATGACATTACCCCCCAACTACCCCATCTTCTTCATTGTAGAGATGTTTTGACGCATTCAGCATGAAACACTAATCATTACAACCAATATGCTAAGTGTGTTGCAGTCAGATTAAATGACGCGGACACCAACATAACTAGTCAGGAAATGAGAATTCCTATCAATCCAGAAAACATATAACAAAATTTTATTAAAAATTATTGACAAAACAAATTTGCCGAGCGAAATTTCAACCAACATGCCGGATAAGTCCAGCCGAATTAGGCTGAAATTATCCCGCATGCTCAAGGTCATTGATGGAGTGAGACGCTCAAAGGTCATTTTCGTCCATGTTAGTCGGTTATGTTGGATTGCAGTTCCGTAGCCGTTCGTTTACACATTGGTTTTACGTTCTGTTGGCATTTATAGGTGATTCCCATGTACTGATAGCATTCTTTTGTAAAATAGTACTGTTCTTCACACGAAAATAGCCACATTTTGACGTAGTCTTCATTGAATGACACTATGTCGAAAGCTGCAGCTTCTACAAGAAATAAACTATTTGTGTAGATGACATTACCCCCCAACTACCCCATCTTCTTCATTGTAGAGATGTTTTGACGCATTCAGCATGAAACACTAATCATTACAACCAATATGCTAAGTGTGTCGCAGTCAGATTAAATGACGCGGACACCAACATAACTAGCCAGGAAATGAGAATTCCTATCAATCCAGAAAACATATAACAAAATTTTATTAAAAATTATTGACAAAACAAATTTGCCGAGCGAAATTTCAACCAACATGCCGGATAAGTCCAGCCGAATTAGGCTGAAATTATCCCGCATGCTCAAGGTCATTGATGGAGTGAGACGCTCAAAGGTCATTTTCGTCCATGTTAGTCGGTTATGTTGGATTGCAGTTCCGTAGCCGTTCGTTTACACATTGGTTTTACGTTCTGTTGGCATTTATAGGTGATTCCCATGTACTGATAGCATTCTTTTGTAAAATAGTACTGTTCTTCACACGAAAATAGCCACATTTTGACGTAGTCTTCATTGAATGACACTATGTCGAAAGCTGCAGCTTCTACAAGAAATAAACTATTTGTGTAGATGACATTACCCCCCAACTACCCCATCTTCTTCATTGTAGAGATGTTTTGACGCATTCAGCATGAAACACTAATCATTACAACCAATATGCTAAGTGTGTCGCAGTCAGATTAAATGACGCGGACACCAACATAACTAGCCAGGAAATGAGAATTCCTATCAATCCAGAAAACATATAACAAAATTTTATTAAAAATTATTGACAAAACAAATTTGCCGAGCGAAATTTCAACCAACATGCCGGATAAGTCCAGCCGAATTAGGCTGAAATTATCCCGCATGCTCAAGGTCATTGATGGAGTGAGACGCTCAAAGGTCATTTTCGTCCATGTTAGTCGGTTATGTTGGATTGCAGTTCCGTAGCCGTTCGTTTACACATTGGTTTTACGTTCTGTTGGCATTTATAGGTGATTCCCATGTACTGATAGCATTCTTTTGTAAAATAGTACTGTTCTTCACACGAAAATAGCCACATTTTGACGTAGTCTTCATTGAATGACACTATGTCGAAAGCTGCAGCTTCTACAAGAAATAAACTATTTGTGTAGATGACATTACCCCCCAACTACCCCATCTTCTTCATTGTAGAGATGTTTTGACGCATTCAGCATGAAACACTAATCATTACAACCAATATGCTAAGTGTGTCGCAGTCAGATTAAATGACGCGGACACCAACATAACTAGCCAGGAAATGAGAATTCCTATCAATCCAGAAAACATATAACAAAATTTTATTAAAAATTATTGACAAAACAAATTTGCCGAGCGAAATTTCAACCAACATGCCGGATAAGTCCAGCCCTGAAATTATCCCGCATGCTCAAGGTCATTGATGGAGTGAGACGCTCAAAGGTCATTTTCGTCCATGTTAGTCGGTTATGTTGGATTGCAGTTCCGTAGCCGTTCGTTTACACATTGGTTTTACGTTCTGTTGGCATTTATAGGTGATTCCCATGTACTGATAGCATTCTTTTGTAAAACAGTACTGTTCGTCACACGAAAATAGCCACATTTTGACGTAGTCTTCATTGAATGACACTATGTCGAAAGCTGCAGCTTCTACAAGAAATAAACTATTTGTGTAGATGACATTACCCCCCAACTACCCCATCTTCTTCATTGTAGAGATGTTTTGACGCATTCAGCATGAAACACTAATCATTACAACCAATATGCTAAGTGTGTTGCAGTCAGATTAAATGACGCGGACACCAACATAACTAGTCAGGAAATGAGAATTCCTATCAATCCAGAAGACATATAACAAAATTTTATTAAAAATTATTGACAAAACAAATTTGCCGAGCGAAATTTCAACCAACATGCCGGATAAGTCCAGCCGAATTAGGCTGAAATTATCCCGCATGCTCAAGGTCATTGATGGAGTGAGACGCTCAAAGGTCATTTTCGTCCATGTTAGTCGGTTATGTTGGATTGCAGTTCCGTAGCCGTTCGTTTACACATTGGTTTTATGTTCTGTTGGCATTTATAGGTGATTCCCATGTACTGATAGCATTCTTTTGTAAAACAGTACTGTTCGTCACACGAAAATAGCCACATTTTGACGTAGTCTTCATTGAATGACACTATGTCGAAAGCTGCAGCTTCTACAAGAAATAAACTATTTGTGTAGATGACATTACCCCCCAACTACCCCATCTTCTTCATTGTAGAGATGTTTTGACGCATTCAGCATGAAACACTAATCATTACAACCAATATGCTAAGTGTGTTGCAGTCAGATTAAATGACGCGGACACCAACATAACTAGTCAGGAAATGAGAATTCCTATCAATCCAGAAGACATATAACAAAATTTTATTAAAAATTATTGACAAAACAAATTTGCCGAGCGAAATTTCAACCAACATGCCGGATAAGTCCAGCCGTATAATTACGCACTAGCTTTTCTAAGTAACTTTGGTGAGTCAATATGTTCACATTATTCCCTGGGATTTGCAATTTAGTTTAAATGCATACTAACTTGCAGCATAAACAATGGAAATTCTCGACTCAAAAGTTTGACATATGATTGACTTAACAGATATAACCTACTTTTGGGTCATCTATAGACTTTAGTCCAAATCATTCAGTGACGTGAATATAGTGAACTCATAGCCTTAAACTTCTCACCATTTGCGTTTAGTTATGTTAAACAGTGATATCGCAATAAACGTCGGATTCCAGGAGTAGAACGAACCGCGACCGTCGCCGTTGTGAAGAAAACCCATTCATGGTTACTATAATGATTATTTTAGCTTTTGGTTTATTTAAGTATACAGTTTTGCATTATATCAACTCTTTGCCACCTTGCACCTATCAAAGTAGCAGGATTGGATTCAGTGCATTTAGGCTACTAAAGTAACCCACTAACACTCAGACACTGCAATAGAATCCTATATTTCATGTATTCTAACTTCTATCGGTTCGTGATATAATTCCATCACCATCCAATATCATCAGCAAATATCTCTCACCACAATCAACTTCATGTAAGTCTATCATTTCATAGGGAGCAAAACTGTAGCCTCACATCTATGGACAAGAATTCATTGGTCATCCAGTGACCTCCAGAACTACCCCATCGGTCAAAAGTTTTTCTCAGTCACATTTTCGGATACAAATGATAGTCAACTGCCGGCCAGTAAAATATATAATATATATTTCACATAAATTAAGCATTTACATGATTAACATACCGTTTGTACAGGCATGATCATATTTGACAAGTGCAATTTGAAATGGAACACCGTTTTTTTGACATCAAAAATTGGAAAAATGGAAAAAAACCTCTAGAAACTTCGTTAGAATAGATTACAATATATTGGTTCAAGTCTAATTTATAGTCTATAATATACTTATAGTCAGTTAAATTCATGCGGGAATTACGAAATGTTGCGTTAATGGAAGGTAAGAAGAGAGGTGATTAACATGTGCTAGAGTACGACATACAGGATACAGGCCTTGTGATCATTATCATTTTGTCAATTAATAAGGGTTCAAAATTTTTTTTTAAATCCATAGTGGAGGGTAAGTACTGCTGAATTACGGTTCTGTATCCTGATGTAACTTCGAGCTAAGTTACTCTGAATACTATAGTTTCCTAGGGACAGTGATCGCTCGGTCATACCGACAGACAGTTATATGCATAGAGAGACCAGTATCAACCCAGTTTCGTTTATCGTCAGATAACCAGTTGATTGCAGTAGTACAATCAAATTAACGGTCACAACAAATCGGAAAAACTTTGTAAGTTAGAAAACATGAAGTACCGGATTCCAATGCAGTGGCTGAGTGTTAGTGAG
This sequence comes from Trichobilharzia szidati, assembly GCA_944472155.2. Classification (NCBI taxonomy): domain Eukaryota; kingdom Metazoa; phylum Platyhelminthes; class Trematoda; order Strigeidida; family Schistosomatidae; genus Trichobilharzia; species Trichobilharzia szidati. The sequence goes on along the minus strand of OX235274.1, from coordinate 117,322,162 downwards.
TTTCCTTCGTAGCCTAAATGCATTGAATCCAATCCTGCTACAATGATAGGTGTACTCTGCCAAAGAGTCTAGACCAGACCAAAACAGTAGTTCAGTGCCTCCCGGTTTTGAATAATTTTCAAAATTAAATCCAATGACAGCGCAGTCTCCGTTGTACAGTGGTTCAACTAACAGTAGGGTGGACGTAACACATCCATTCACCACATCTTAATACGCCTTTGCGTTTCTATAGATCCCCTTTATTTCTTCCAGAAATTCTCGTCGTCACACAACAACCGTATAAAAAGCATTATTCAACAGATTCTCATCCTTCACACGCTCTAAAGGTAACTTACATTCAGCTGAAGCTCTGATTATACCTTAACATAGGGCAATATGTTTCTGCTTCATGGCTCAATAGATTTTATCTTAATTTTATAATTCATTGTAATCTTGTATCCTTCGTAAATGTCAAACGTCTCCTTTATCCATAGTTGACATTTTAAACTAGTTGCCGAACAAATTCTTTTCATTTGCCCAATGCTATAATCCACAGTGAGGTGCAGTTAGACATTTCTAAATAGGGTCATCCAGGTAAGGTGAGTTTCCATTCCCCCAGCCTCCGGAAATACTGGTTTTCTTGGTTTTACTGCAAATCTGAATTACTAGTCTTCCAGCGAAGCCCCAAAGAGAAGATAAACCATTGATTTCTTGGATTTTTCATTGAATGTCACTTACACCTCGATTTGCATTCGCATGATTAAGTTCAATTAAAGTGGTGAGTAATAGGTTATGTCATGAAAATTGCCTCCGTACACAAAAGAGTGTGATATAAGATGGATGGTATCTGCATTTGATTCAACAGAAGGTTTCTATGAGGAAACAAATCACTTCTAAATGTGACCTAAACAACTCTTGTAATAATACCGACAATAACAATGCTCGCAAACGCAAGTGAACTACAGGTAGGTTATTCCAGCCCACTTTCGGGGTCAATGTATGTGTCAGCCTGATCTAGTATTTCAGCCCAACCTCTCAGCGTGAACCGCATTTGATTCGGCAGTCGTAGGGCAGTAAACATTTTTGGTGTTTCCATCGCTGGGTCTAACTGTATAGATAAAGGAGTAGTCACTGCTGATTTGATGAATGCTGGCCTTTTCTATTTTCTCTACCACCCTGAAAAATCAACATCAAGCCTGAAATGTTGGCTTTTTGAGCTCTTTGTGCTGAACGGGAACGTGAGAGTATTCTTGAAGCTTTTCTAGGCACTCCTGCGTTTGAGGTGATATCCAGAGGGTTGTTGTCTCCAGCTAAAAAGATTCTGTCCTCATTGTTGCACGAAGGCAGTTACACCATCTTAAACTCTAGTGCTTGTATTTCAGGGACTATGATAATCTACCTGACTGTTGAAAGCAATCCAAGGAGTTTTGCAGGTCTTTTACGAATTGATTCTCCTTCACCCTTCGCTTCCTTCAGTGCTGCTCTAAGCTGATGGAGGAACCTTTTAGTAAGCTGTGAATGGAGCGAGCTTGCATTCGCTCAATTTGATCTATTTGTACTGCTTTTCAAGCAAATGACACTCCGGTAGAGAACCTTACTTTGTGTTCATAAAACCTGTCACAGTGAATTTAGAAATCTCATTTGGGAAGTGTTCTTTACATTGCCCTCATTCCCATATCAGTTAAGGGGCTGATTACTGGCCATCTCGTGCACAGGTGTATGTACTTTAGGAAATATTTGAAGCCGTTGAACTTTAGAATTCCAACACCTATGTTAACGTTTGTGCAGTGGAATCTAACAGCTGGATTTTCAAATATATAACTAGATGGGACTGTATGCTTTTGCGATTCTTATCCTTGGTCTGCTAAGCAATCTCCATTTTTATAACTTATCTCTTAACTCATGACTGGCTCATCAACTATGCGCTGCATGACTGTCGCACGCATGAGAAATGCCATGTATCTAATAGGAAACTGATCACCACAATGATAGTGACATGTGAGTAAGTGGTTCAAAATTTAATGTATCACACATGCAGATAAAATGCTAATGATCAGGCAACTTACGGAGAGCAGAGATTAATCTGGATTTTAGTTTAGGCTTTTTAAATCCGCATCTTCATGCAAATTCGTAAAATGGGAGAAGTTCATGCCCTAGTGAAGCATGTATATGAATACTAATATACTATTTGCAAACCATTTTTCCGACTTGCAGCATACTATATGTCAGAAGCAAGCTTGGGAATAGTTTTAAGAGGATGAATGTTTTCTGGAATTCATTTGCTCTTATTTGTGTGAATAGCACCCGTTAGGAGACTGCTGTCGGTGCATAAAGCAAATACAGTCGTTTCAGACATGCGAATGTTATGCCACCATGTATGGGGTCTTTTAACAGTAGTAGGAGGCGTTTAGGGGTTTCAGAAATAATTGCAGTGACTTCTACTGATCTCTTGCCATTTTTGTGAAACTAAAAACAAACAACATCTGAGCACTAACATTTGCTTTGAATAAGTATGCTGTTTCATGAGATACTTACATGAATCTTTCTAGTTGCTATATGGATTCTGTGACCACTTGAAAAGTACCAGAACGTTATCACAAACAATTTATTTATCACTTATCACTTCTGCCCTGTGACACGGCAGCAGAAAGCGCGGTCGTTGTTAATCCGGGCCCCGACCGATCCGGCATGATATTTTGTGGTTTATTTGAAGTCATAGGATTGGGTTGGGTAACTGCTTTTAGTCTAACCGCTATCCAAACAACCTTTCTGGCATGGTAGGACCTGCAGGAACATAAGTTCTAGCCAGTATAGCTTGTTGGGTCATTGCGGTGTTCAAGCCCGACTACCATGTCAAGGTAGCAGCTTTCGGTCGGCCCGCCGTCTGTAAGTGAGGTCACCAAAGCTATCTGTAATTTGAAACGAGGCAAAGCGGCAGGACCCGACGGAATTATTCCGGAGGTGTTTAAATATGGGGGTGACATACTAGTATATAGTTTAACTAAGGTACTAGGTAACGTCTGGGAATCAGAGACGGTTCCATCAGACTGGGGTAAGTCACTTATTATACCAGTATTCAAGAAGGGAGACAAGTCCTCATGTGATAATCATAGAGGAATCAGCCTAACGAACATAGTCTCCAAAATCCTAAGCTCAGTAATCATGAACAGACCAAGCCGAACTCGGGAGGAACAAACAAGGGAAAATCAAGCGGGCTTTAGGCCAGGTAGAGGGTGCATAGATCATATCTTCACTCTCCGACAGATCCTAGAACATAGGCACACTTTTAGGCGTCCAACAATTGGCATATTTCTTGACTTGAAGGCGGCCTTCGACTCCGTGGATCGAGAGGCACTATGGCAATGTTTGACTATGAAGGGAGTGCCAAGAAAGTACATTGCACTAATCAAGGCACTCTACTCAAACTCACGTGGCTGTGTAAGGGCTTATGGGGAATTGTCATCTGAATTGATAACAACCAGTGGTGTCCGTCAAGGATGTCCACTTTCCCCTTTTCTGTTTAACTTCGTCATAGATATGCTACTGGAAGTATCCTTAACTGAACTTAACGACTTAGGAATCGACTTGCTACCAGGGAATAGTCTTATAGACTTAGAATACGCAGACGACATAGTCCTGTTAGGAGAGGACGCCGACAAAATGCAGAGTCTTCTGAACACCTTGAGCAGCAATCTTCGTATGTTTGGCATGCGATTCGCCCATGTGGAATGTAAGATGCTGCTACAGGAATGGACTACGTCAACTCCTAGCTTAGTGATAGGGAGTGAAGTGATAGAACATGTTGACCACTTCACCTATTTGGGAAGTTGTATCAGCACCAACGGATTGATTGGTGACGAAATCACAGCACGGATCCAGAAAGCTCGGGCTGCTTTCGCTAACTTACACCGTCTCTGGCGTAGGCGTGACATCCGGCTGTCAACCAAGGGACGTGTATACTGCTCAGCAGTTCGCTCCGTCTTTCTTAATGGCTCTGAAACGTGGCCAATACGAGTTGAAGACATTAAAAGGTTGTTTGTTTTTGATCACAGATGTTTACGATCTCTTTCTCACATTAGGTGGCATAATAAGGTAAGTAATGTTGACGTTAGGCGTAGAGTGTTGGGCAAAGAGGGAAAATCAATCGAAGAGGCTATAAAGTTACATAGATTGAGATGGCTGCGCATGCCTAACCATCGCCTTCCCCGACGGGCATTACTAGCTGATATAGGTGCAGGTTGGAAAAGAGTAAGTGGTGGCCAAAAAAAACATCAATCCATGAAATCCTTGACAGTTAAACTGAGTTCGGTAAGGAGATGCAGACTTCCGGGTTGGGGCCCTCGGGACTCTAAGAATCAATGACTGGAGACAATAGGTGACATGGCTCAAAATCGTTGTCAATGGCGCAGATGTATTCAGTCTCTTTAACCTTCATATTCCTTTCTACCATTACTCATTCTGTTTCACTCTTATACTTATCTAAATTCTATTGATTCTCTTCTCTCATTTTCCTGTCTACCTTTGTGTGCTATTTGGAAGGTGGCAACTCGAACTGCTGCACTTCGGTGCCAAGTTCTATGTTGAATCCAGCAGCAGCAGCATAAACAATTTATTAATGGCTTTATCGTTGTAGTACTAATGGACAATCAACATTTGCAAATCAAGGGGATCTTCCTAATACCGGCAAGAGTCACGAAAAGTCTAATGTATGTTGAATAACAAGTTGCCAAATTTTGCTAGGATACCCAAGTTGTCACCTAAGACTAACGAAGATTTCTCAGCACTAATGACTAGTTCACTCCTGAGTTGTGTGTAATCAAATATGTCTCAATATCTGCTCGACAAGTAGACCCGGTCTACCAGCTGGTCCTTTGCACGGAAAAGAAGAATGGTCAAGAGTGTAGCCAGCTACTCAACCCCATGAAATTAACCCAGTATTCTTTTGATGAGACCACAATCAAGCATACAGGCATGAAATTTCCACATAATGTTTGAGGCTTGCAGGGCTGTTCAGGTCTGTAGCGGTAAATAACTCCCCCAAATTATTGACCACAGTAATCATCACTGAACATTGGATGTTGACCCTCTCTGTTTAAGTCGACTTGTTTAGCTGAAGGCTTCCGGTCAAGCATCCATGCCATTTGGTACTCCGTCGTGTCACGTGCGTGCACGATCACTAATCAGCTCAGTAATCAACTCGCAATCCGTTTTGGTTCCGAAATATATCTCGTGGTTTGCACAAACAATTCACTTATTTTGCTCTGCCTTTGGTCCACGAGGAACGAATGCTATAGCAGTTGTTGGTATTAGATCTTGCGTTAGTATACTCCGTACAATTTGTGAACGTCGATACCGTCAGCCTCTAAAAGTCTCAGAAGAAATGAGAAGATTTAATATAAAATTGTCAGGAAACAATAGGATCAAATGGGGTGAAAGTGGAGTCCCCACATTGTTAACTACAGAGTTTGTGATATACTTCGATTGCCCACACAATAACCACGAGTACACTGACGTAGTGGCAATCACAACATGGTGGTGGTAGCAAATGTGAATTGCTCCGCTCTGTAGGACCACAGTATGCATTTTGACTGCTCGAGATTAAAACATGAGCTTAGGTCCTAATCTTGAAAAACAGTAGTTGTTCAGATCTAAATAACATATAATGCGTCTACCTCTAATACCCACCAGTTCTCTCAGTTTCTTGTCAAAGTGTGATCCTCTGAGTCCAACAAAGATTAGTGAGACAACCTGTAGGTCAGCATGCCCTGTACGTTCCACTTGTTCATACCTTCAAAGCCATTTCTGACTTTGCTATAAGTTATATACTTCGCAACAATTTTTACCTGTACACTATTATACCGTGTCACACCTTAACTATCTAAAGTTTTAACGAAGCTGAAACTTGCTCTTTCTATTCGTATTCCATGCTCCCTTAAAGTTTGGTTGTACTGAAGTGAAGATTAAAAAGACATATTTTCATCGAGAACATCACAGTTTTGATAGTAAGACCCATTTGGTTAGTAGCACACATTGTAAACGATCGTTACCATTCTAAGGATGACGTAGCTCCTTCCCATTTTTCTTTCGCAGTTGTGTTTTCAGTGACATCTGTTATCCAATATCGTTTTCGCGAACTTGTGTAAAGCAATTTGCTTTCTTTCTGCTGGCTTTCTTGGTTGCGAGGTAAAGGTTCATGGTCTTCGGTAAACTTTTGCGTAGTTCGTCCCGCCACTCGACTGCTGTAGATATGGTTGGATCCAAAAGGAGTGGTGCTGGGATTAATATGCTGTTTCTAGTATGTGGTGTGTTAAGACTTTGTTGCTTCTTTGAACAGGATTGTCCATTTCACCCGTTAGTCCTCTGGTGTCGTCGATAAAATAAAAGATATAATAATAACAGAAATAATTAGTGAAGGTTATTCAGCATAAAAGACAGAAAAAGAAATGAAGAAAACATAAAACAGACGGCTAATTAAATTTGAAGTTGATACATATATGTATATAATATCAATAATAATAAGTGTAAGTGTAGTAGTTGGGGTAGTCGGGAGATTAGGACAGGAGAGGCTGTAAAGAAGTAAAACAACGAGTTTAGATGTCCACCCATTAGTGGCGTATGGGATTTTAAGGGGATAGGTCATTTAGACGAAGTCCTTGTTTCGCTATATGACTGTTTAAGAGGCTGACGGTATCGACGTTCACAAATTGTACGGAGTATACTAACGCAAGATCTAATACCAACAACTGCTATAGCATTCGTTCCTCGTGGACCAAAGGCAGAGCAAAATAAGTGAATTGTTTGTGCAAACCACGAGATATATTTCGGAACCAAAACGGATTGCGAGTTGATTACTGAGCTGATTAGTGATCGTGCACGCACGTGACACGACGGAGTACCAAATGGCATGGATGCTTGACCGGAAGCCTTCAGCTAAACAAGTCGACTTAAACAGAGAGGGTCAACATCCAATGTTCAGTGATGATTACTGTGGTCAATAATTTGGGGGAGTTATTTACCGCTACGAGGTAAAGGAGTGCGTCGGCCGGGGATCGAACCCCTAACCATGTGCGTTGTCGGCGAGCGTCCTGACCGCTTTATCACCTCGCTAAGCCAGAAATAAATCTGGTGAAGAGGAAAGGTTGGGCATGAGGCTAGCAACTCCATCCTGTTAAATAAACACTCCTACAGAAACTTCAAGCCACTAGCTTGCAGCCAGTGTTCCACTGGGGAACGTGAAGGAAGAAACTTACCGCTACAGCTCACTGCCCCCTAGTGGGGTTGTGAGGACCCTAAGACAGAGCCAGCCGGAAATAAAAAAAGCTAGATGGTTCCCTTATGGGTGAAAGAAACTCTTCCAAGCGGCTTGGTGGAGTGCCTACCTTTGCTAATAGATTGTCTGTACATCGCTTCCTTGATGTTTTTCGTTGGATCTCGTGCTTCGTTTGTTTCTTGCCCAGTGCCCGTCGCACCTGGAAAAGAAAATAAGAATGCTGAGAACCTTGTTGAGGAAAATGTACCAAATCAGCGTTTAAAAATGATGGGCATCTACCGTACAGTAAAATAATGCAAAGTTTTAAATATCGAAAATAGTATACATCTAATTTTTTTAGTAGGGTTGCAGAAAAAAATTTTTACTTGTGCTTAGTGATGCCATATAACATAAAATTGTGTCTGAAAAGAAGAAATAATAATTAATACCACAAACTATTTGGTTGGGTGAATCGCACCGCTTAGTTATGTGATATAGGTATGAAGACATTCCGGGAATCTTACGTTACGTCCAGAACACGTTTTCCTAGAGGCCTCGACTGAAGGTTCAGTGGCTTTCGCCATGCTAGTGATTTCTTCGAGGACTAAAAGATAAAAAGACAGTTGCAGCGAAGAAAATTTTCTTTTCGACGAAGTCATCATCTAGGCTGTACATTGGTGTATTTATATCAAATGGATGGGAAAGTTCCAGAACAATTTCTGGTTAGGGGTTGAATTAATAAAAATTACAATTAGGAATTAGAATGCCATAATAAACAGGGGGATGGGTAAAACTAAAACAAAGTAGCATAATAACTAAGAAAATTGACATTGTGCAATTGGGGTTAGAAATGTAAAAATAACAAAATATGCAGGATGTTTGGATAAGAAACTAGAGTGATGACTAAACTAGTGTGTGACTAAAAGATATTTGGTTACTTGTGGATTGTTGGGTACGCTCAGCTCTAGGCTGATAGGACTACCTTCCAAGTAAGCCGGTTTCAGACGATCGATGGTGATGGTGTCTTCGCGGCCTTTTTTGTCTGAGACAAAGAATTTATCCATACGTTTAATTACTTCATATGGTCCGTCGTATAGGGGTTTTAGAGGTCGACGCACGGAGTCCCAACGAATTAATACGTGTGAAGAAGTTTCCAAGCACTGATGAAGAAAGACATCAATGGACTGTGGTGGAAGGGGAACAGGTTTAACTGAACGCATTGCGTCTGTAAGCCTGTTGATGTATGAAGCGTGATCTACCGCTGGTGGCAAGCTCGAGGGAGAAACAAACTCACCTGACAGTCGTAGTGTCGTGCCATATGCTAGCTTGGCGGTAGTACAACCAGCATCGGTTTTCAAGCCGTTTCTTATCCCTAGAAGAACTAACGGAAGGGATTCAGTCCAATGGGTATTGTTTGCAGCTGATAAACCAGCTTTCAACTGTCTGTGTAGACGTTCTACCATACCATTAGCTTTAGGATGGTAGGCTGTTGTTCTGAAACGCATGCAACCTATGATTTTAGTCAGAGCGAAGAATAAGCCGCTTTCGAATTGCCGCCCACGATCAGTTGTTATGGAGGATGGGCATCCAAAGTTTGCGATCCATCTTTCTACGAAGACGCTTGTGACTGTTTCAGCAGATACATCCTTAGGGGGTTCTGCTGCAGGCCATCGTGTGAATCGATCGATGAAGGTTAAAATATAAGTAAATCCATGGGATTCCGCAAGGGGTCCAACCAAATCTATATGAACGTGTTCGAAAAGAGCATCAGGGATAAGAAAGGCACCAAGGGGGATTTTGTTATATATATTTCCTATCTATGTAGGACACACCAGTTGTACAGGCATGGATAAGTATTATTTAAATTACATGAATTTGATTTATAGTGAAATTACATGGTTGCTGTCCTCTCTGAAATCAGTTAGTGAGTACATTCTGATAGTCGTTCGATGGAGCACATTAAGAAATACAGAAATATTGTCTTCGCATTAACAAAAAACCCAAGTATGTGTCGGATAAATTACAAATATTTGGGAAAAAAACAAAGCTTGAAGTCAATTCCTCCATATAACTTTGTTGTGTACGGCATCGGATCTTGTTCTTGTTTTATGTTCAAATTGGGTATTAATTTAAAATGAGTGATTTATTTCTATGATTTTGACATCATTTTTATTACAAGTAATACCAGATGTGAATTCAACTGAATGCAGATTAATATTGATCATTGTCAAGCAGATTTGTTTTACTGCACTCAAGTCACCCATAGCCCGCCATTTGTCACTGCATGGTTGCTCCGTACGAGTAAGTTAATAAACACGTAGAAAGCTATATAAAAGCCATTTTAGATCGTTGACAGTGCTTGTATAAGATGCTGTACAGCGTCTAGTTATGCTGACAGTGGATTTCATCAAGGATACTGAGCCATTACCAGCCAAACCTTGAGGGATGATATATGAGTAAGTGACTTCAATTGTTTCTCAGCTTCAGTCGGAATGTAGATCAATGCAACTTCTACTACAAGGCAAATACAATAGGAACGTACCAGAGGGCAGAGAAAAAGCGTTGTGTCTCAATTTTTTGTACTTTTGGCAAGCTAAGCACATGTATGCCCATTCCATTACTTCCTTATTAATGCCAGGCCAACAAAGCTAACTAGTTACGAGCTTGACGATAGTTCGAAGACCTGGGTGGGATTAGCCATGCAACGTATTGAAGACGTTACGGCGATAATTCTTAGGCACGATGAGGCGAGGAGTACTCGTGGAAATATCACATAGAATAATATCTTTTCCCATGCCTTGGGGTTTCTCGGCTAATTGCAGAGTTGTTTTAGACAACTCATTTTTAAGCTCGGTATCCTCTTTTTGAAGACGAGCCAGTTTTACAAGGTCTATGCCGTTTATTTGGGTGAGGGGACAAATACGCGACAAGGCATCTGCCACAGTGTTGTTCACTCCAGATACAAGGCGAATATCCTATGTAAACTGTGAAACGTAATCTAGTTGTCGTGATTCCCTGAGTGAATACTTATCTGAAGTTGAGTTCAGAGAGTGCGTCAGAGGTTTTTGGTCAGTGAAAATTATGAATTCACGACCCTCAAATGAATGTCGAAAATGGCGAATAGCACAGTACATAGCTAGAAGTTCTCTTCCAAATGTGCTGTACTTCGTTTCAGCTAACTGAAGGCGCCTCGAGAAAAAGGAGAGTGGTTGCCACTCTTTGTTAACTAGTTGTTGCAAAACTGCGCCGATTGCAGTGTCTGATGCATCAACTGAGATACTTGACGGTGCCGTTGGATTCTGATACATAAGAAGGGTGGCATCCGCAATAGCTTCCTTTACCTGAGTAAAAGCATGTCGAGAAGACGCGTCAAAAACAGACTAGTAGTATTGTCAATCAGTAGTTTTCGGCGGACGTCTACGAGTAAATCATGATGATTAAGTAAGTCCGTGCTAATGATGGGTATTGTGACGTCAGAGATAAGGAAAACCCACTGAATAGGTTTTCGTAAACCTACGTATTTCCCACCAAATGTTGCAATTGGTTTTCCATTTGCAGCCTGTAAGTTGAGGGTAATTTCCTGTCGATCTGCTGCTATAGCAGGAAGTACGCTGACTTCGGCGCCTGTGTCGACTAAATTTCGGGTCTGGCTGACCACATCATGAATGTAAAGTAGGCGGCTAGTGCCACCGGCGACGGTTGCCGCCAACGCGTTCCGGCGGGATAGTTTCCTACAGTTTTTGAGACGTTGCCAAAATTACAAGGTTTCCGGCAACATTTCTTTTTGTGGCCATAGGCGTTGTGGTACTGACACCAGTCAGGGGTTTTCAGTGAACGCGGCTTAGACTCAAACCGACCACGTGCGTTCTGCCGTTGAGGGGATTTAGAACGACGGTAGGAGGAATTACTAGGCATGTTTGACCTAAGCATCTGCTGGATTGAGTTGCATAACTCTATCACTGCAGTATCCTTACTCGAATTCTGTCCGGCCACCGAGCATGTTTCAGTAACCGGCTGTTTAGTTATTTCTAGAATTTTATCTGCAGAAATAGCCAAGTCATCCATGAGAACACTCTGAAGGGTCACAAGTACTGTCTGTACTGACTGTGGCAGTTTGGATAAGGAGAGTTCTCTGAAAAGTCCTTCACCGAACTGACTTCGGCCAATAACCTTTCTCATTCTTGTTAGCATGCTCATGGCTGACTGATCGCCTAACTCGATGTTTCGAAATAATTCATCCAGACGCTGTCGATCCGTGAGAACGTTTCTCCCGACGAGGGATGCTTTGAGGAACTCGTATGAGTTACTTACCCCTGGACTCGACATCTGCACAGCTACGCACTTGCTGAATTCCCGCGGTAGGGCGTGAATAACTGCAAGGAACTGCGAACGTTGATCGGTTATCCCATGCTCACAAAAATTAGACTCAGCCATCTGAAACCATGTTTCAGCATTATCTGGCCAATATGGTACGAATTGAATTGTTTTGGCGATTGAGCGAATTTGAATAAACTTGGGCTAGGATCACTTATGACGAAATGTATACCGACTGCAATAAAGTGCATGAACAAATACAAAAAGGAAAGAACTCACCGGGTTTATCTGCGTATTCAGTGAAGATGAAGTTCGCGGTCGGGCTCACCAGTTTGGAAGCTGACGGTATCGACGTTCACAAATTGTACGGAGTATATTGACGCAAGATCTTATACCAACAACTTCTAAAGTATTCGTTTCTCGTGTACCAAAGATAAAGCAAAAGGAAAGATTGATCGTCCAAAGTACGCGATATATTTCGGGACCGAATAGTGAGCCGTGTTGAATGCTTAACTAGCTAGTGACCGTGCACGCACGTGACACGACGGAGTACCAAATGGCATGGATGCTTGACCGGAAGCCTTCAGCTAAACAAGTCGACTTAAACAGTGAGGGTCAGCATCCAATGTTCAGTGATGATTGCTGTGGTCAATAATTTGGGGGAATTATTAACCGTTCCACTGTCAAGCCTTCTTTTAAAGTTGTCCACGGAAGGTGACATAGCTATATCTGCCAGTAAGGAATTCTAGGGACGGCAAACTCTCGGTGAAAAGTGGGAGCGCCCTCGGGTCTTTGGCCGAACGCCTTTGTTTGGGTGATTCTGGTCATTCAATATCTTATAGGCAGTAATCAAGTCCCCCTTAAGCCGACGGTAGCTAAGTGTGAATAGGCCTAATTTCCTTAACCGTTCATCACACGGTTCATTTCGGAGACCCGTTACTCCTTTTGTCTCCCGTCTTGGGACTCTTTCTAAGAGGTTTACCTATCTTCTAAGCATTGGGGGTGCATTGATATTGTGCACTTCAACGTATGGTCTTACGTATGTTTTGTACAACCTTAGAAAGAGCTCAGGAGTGAGTGCACCTAACTGTTTATGTGTTAAGTGTATGACCGCATATGCCCTCGCTACTTCCCCTGTGTAATCAACGCTTTTGTCCATATTTTCCGTCAGAACTAGACCTAAGTCACGCACGGACGTTGTGCAGGACAAGCTATTGTTGCACAGAGTTTAACTTGCATTCTGCAGGCTAGAGGTATGCAATTTCCCTACTCTGCACTTTTTCGGATTGAAAGTCATACTACTGACCACCATCCAGTCTTCCAGAAGCTTCGGGCCTGTCTGCAGCCTACTTGAGTCTTCCGAACACTTAATTGTTCTCCATATATTTACGTCATTGTCGTAAAGAAAAGTCAAACAGCTTAGACGGCATGGTAATTCATTGACAAAAACCAAAATCATCAGTGGCACTGGGACAGAACCCTGCGACACTCCTGGTGACGAGCTTTGCCAAGATGACCGGACTCGATTGACCTTAGTGTAGAATTTCCTTTCAGCTAGGTAATTTTTCAACCATGACAGAAGCGTCTCACCTATGCCAGCCTGACTTATTTTGTGTAGGAGAACGTCATGGGTAACTGTGTCAGATGCCTTCTCGAAGTCTAGTAAGATCACATGGATTGGAATACCCATATCCCACCTTGATGTCCAATCGTCCCAAGCTGGCAATAGTTTTGTTACACAGGATCTGCTTCTCTTGAAACCATGCAGTCTGTTAGTCCTATCAAGGTGCTCCCTGATACGTTCATCAATTTATACTCTCCAGTACCTTTGATAGCATTGGGAGTAACGCTACTGTCTTCACTTGTGTTTTATTCCAGTTTAAAAATTCTTAGAACGTCTAGTTCCCCCTAAAATGGTTCCCAACCACGTGAAGAAATAGCTTTTACCTAAATGATGGTTGTTCATCGGATGACTAAAACCACTCACGAGAAAGGAAGCAAAGTTTGGGTTGCCACTAAACCTTGTTGGCGACCTTGGTGACGGCTCTGCAATTTAGCAATTACACGGGCCTATTGTGATTGCTTGCATTACAATTCAGCTATTTAAACAGTTCTGATTTATTGATATTCTCCGATTGTAATTTTATACCGTGTTTGATAGTTCCTGTAAAAATGCCATGCGTTTTACGTAAACTTACCTTTTTATAACAAAACTGAATTATTATCAACAGCATCGTAGTCTATTATGTAGAGGGGATCAGTCCTCTCCGTGATCATGAAAGAGAGATTTTACTGAAAATGGAAATAAATCTATGGTTATACAACGCACCTACAAACAGCGCAGACAATTGATATAGGCAGTGGATAACATCCAGTCCAGATGACGATATCAGAATTATAATGGGTGATGTGAATCCTCAGGGACAGAACTGTAGCGGTAAATAATTCCCCAAAATTATTGGCCACAGCAATCATCACTGAACATTGGATGCTGACCCTCACTGTTTAAGTCGACTTGTTTAGCTGAAGGCTTCCGGTCAAGCATCCATGCCATTTGGTACTCCGTCGTGTCACGTGCGTGCACGATCACTAGCTAGTTAAGCATTCAACACGGCTCACTATTCGGTCCCGAAATATATCACGTACTTTGGACGATCAATCTTTCCTTTTGCTTTATCTTTGGTACACGAGAAACGAATACTTTAGAAGTTGTTGGTATAAGATCTTGCGTCAATATACTCCGTACAATTTGTGAACGTCGATACCGTCAGCCTCCCAAGAACCAAACAAGGGTTGCGAGACGCTCAGTGAGTGGGAACAGTGAACTGTTTATGGACTTCTTTATCTTCAATTACTTGGTGTTTGGATACAGAGTATTTAGGCACAGGTACAAGGCACATATCGTGCCTTATTAGTTAGAAACACTGAAAGTCAAAGAGACTTGATCACAATCTAATGAAAATGGAGACGCCTTCTACTAGACACAAGATCAAGAAATGGATCATAAGCAGGTTCAGACCATTATCTAGAGGAAGGAATGTTCAAAATCAAGCTGAAAGGCTTCACAAAGGCTGAAGGTAAGCCAGAATTCATGTTCGACATCTAGCAACTGAAGAATGCAGATAAAAAGGTAATCTACACTGCAGTCATTATGGAAAAATTGGGGGCATTAAACAGCATCATTGAGGACAGTTGTATAAAACAATGCTGGAACTCTCTGGAAGTGACATTAAAGAAAACATGTGTAGATATTTCAGTAAGAAGGAGTGAAATAGGAGATGAATAAAGGGAGGAAGAGCTCAATATGACCTAAATAGCACTGAACAAAGGAGTGATGAAAGTTGTCAGGCAAGGCGAAAGACAATTCTACAATACCCTTGCAAATGAAGCAGAACAGGGTGCAGATAAGAAGGACGTCAGTACCCTATTTACAATAATCACGTCACTGTCTGGGTAGAGGGTGACACAGATAAAACCAATGATAGATGGCGAAGGGAACTCGACTGCCAGAGATGTGGAAGAGAGAAAACACTTGAGTGACCACTTCAAAAGTCTCCGAAATCGATTACCAAATACGTTCAGAAATACCATCATCGGACAGAACATTCACTGAAAATCCGCACTGAGCATTAAGAAACCTCAGGGGACACGCAGAAAATGTGGTAGGAGAGAAAGCTACCTGCCAATTTGATGGAAGAAACACTCATCAAACTGCCAAAGAAAGATGAATGAGACCTTTGAAAGAACCGGAGCGGAACCATGCTTCCGTTCATTCCACGCAAAATTTCAAGCGTCATTGTCATGAAAAAGGCTGAAAGACGACCCGAGTAGAACACTTTGCCCGAGCAGGCTAGCTTTAGAAATATTATTTCATGCTTAAATCAAGTTATAGAACTATAAATCATCATCAGATGTAGCCGAGAACGGCAAACAACTATTAGGCTTAACATCACTAACTTGAAAATGCCTTCAATGACACAACATGCAAAGTGATTCCGTGGCTGCTTCAGTAGTACAGGATGCAGTACCGCAAAAATCTATATACATCATACCACATTCATATTACGGTGCCACATTGCTGGTGATTCACAGTGGAAAGATCAGTAGAACGTTCAGAGTGGAGACTGGAGTAAGACAAGGCCTTCTCACATCATCAATGATCTCCTTAGCGCTAGCGCTCTGGATCACGCTACAGACCTGGGGAGCAAGAAGATGGGTATAAGTTTGATTGACAAAAAGACCCTTGAATATCACGATTTCGTCAGTGATTTGTTGTCTTGTGTCTTAAAAAGTGTAAGATTTGGGAGCGAAAACCAGCAGGTTAGCAGAAGTGTCAGAAAATAGAGGATTTCATTTGAACACAGGGAAGACAGAGGTGATGAAAATGCCCAAAGGATAAGGAAGTACTAGTGACTATCGACGAGAGAAATATAAAAAAAAGTCGCCGATTTCATTTACACACCCGGACAGCATCTTTCCAACCTCTGGTGTTACGAATGAGAATGTTAAGACAAGGATGGAGAAGACAGGGGAGGCATTAATTACATTTAAATCAGTGTAGAAGCCTACAGCATTCAACAAAAAGAATAAGATCAAAACTATTAAAACTTATTTAAAGTGCGTCCAAATGTTTTAGAGACCAGGGACACGTGTCATGGAAAGCTTTCTCAACAGGCTGAAAACTTCCATCAGCAATTGACTTCGCTGCAAACTAAAGATGAGAGGAGCGATGAAAATGGATCATCAACGAGTAACTCTGTTCGTCAGTCAGCGAACAGCCTTTTGCCTGGTAAATATGCAGAAGGGAATGGAGGTAGATTGAACTTACGTCGTGTAGACAGACCTTCAAGTGACATGTTAGGCAGTCGAGTGGAAGAAGAATGGGAATCGACTACTGTGATATGGTGAAGACCATTTTGAGAAAAAGAGAAAGCTTGTGGGCATTCGTGGGGCCAGTAGATAGTGATAATTGAGAACCGGGTGCAATGGAGATGTGTCTACTGAAGCCTTTTATTCCTTAGGGGCTTATCATCGCTGAAATCACTTTCTAAGAAAATAGGCACTCCAAAAGTGAAGATGTCGAAAGAAAGCAAAAACTTGATACGAGGCTGAAACCCTATAAAATGAACTAAGATTCAACAGAATTGAGACGACAAAATAAAAATGGACAGAGGATACAGTTCAAAGAATAGATATAGTATGATAACAACAGGATAGAATGCTAATATAATGAGGAATATATTCTTCTGACGCAAACGAACAACTGGAGATGAGATGATGTCATGTTCTGAACGAGTTATGATTGCACTACTCACTAATAATAAGTAGTATCAATTAATTCATCGAGGAATGCATGACTAAAGTTGGAATTTTCGGCTTTTGAAAGCAAATAAGACTGAAAGACATTTGTTTGAATTGAGTTTTTCTTAAAACATTTGCATTTGAACCCATCACTGGGGTTCAGGTTCTTCCAGCTGTTGAGTCGCGACCAGGATGAAACGCGCCTTTTAGATCATGGTGATATTCATCACCTATGTAAGAACTTAAGGTTGAACCCAGCGTTTTCTTCAAGGTATCCATTCTATGGGACCATAGGTCAACACGGATTGATAAATTCTTTCCAGCCAGGCGGGAAGTCCAGATTTGACTCTCGGAGGACCAATCTAGAAACCCAGACTGGTTTATGAGTCGATAGGAAGAAGGAAGGTTGGTTGTTGAGGCTAAAATCCAGTTCATATTCTGCTTCTTTTGACTCCCTTGTATTTGTTTCACAAGGATAATTCTTTTCTCCTTATAATCCCTCCTTCCGCTACTCAGTGTTCTTGCAGTAGACATCACACACGAAATACTACTCACAAAATCTGGTCAGTGGCACACGCCACACTGGTGTTTAGAAATTTGAGGAAGAATAAACTGGTAAATGTATATAGAAGTTCTGAATCGAAGTTTAACTTTTCAACTGGCACCTAGAATCGAAAGTTTATAAACTGCGGAAAGTAGTTTAGCAAATAGAAAAGGTCTTTGTTGGAAACATCATTTTTATTTCCCTTTGATTGCATTGAACTGAAATGTTCGGTCTCTGTTGACAAGTCTGCCTATAATACAGGCTCTTCAACGATGCCTTAAGGTTAACATTACGTTGTTTGTTTGGGTGTAGCTAACAGTGGGAATCCGGGAAACTCATTCCGTCCTATTTGGAACTCATCAGCTAGATTTACGAATATGTCAAGTCAGTGACGATGTCCTCATAGAGCCTCGAGCCCAGAACCCACTGTTCCAAGCACCAGAATGTTATCTCATAAGCCACTAGGTCAAGATTATAATAATTAGAATCCCAGTAGGAAAACCACCACTCACTAAAGTACAGATACATCTAGCTCATCAGTCACAAATCGGAGGGAATGCCTGTCCTAGATTCCACTATTAGCTATGGACAAACTAATAACACTCCTCTTGGGGTTCTTCAGAGTTATGTTACACGCACTTCTATCAGGAGTCCAGCCGCATACAGTTCATTTCAGAGACAGACCTTTTTGCATCTATCCTAGAGAATGAAACACAGTGAATCACATTTTTGAGATCTGTGGCAATTTTTGATGATTAATTTTCGTCACGCTCCATCTGATGAATTCACTGAACAGCAATGCTTACGATTTCAAGAAATCAGTCTTATGGCTAGACGTCTTCCTACCGACATCTGCTACCTAGGAGTGGCAGTGGGGTCTGCAAATTGTAATGACGGAATCACCCACACTAACTAGGACAAGTGTTCCTGCAAGTCTTGCCATGCCAGAAAGGTCAGTAGTTAGACTAAAAACAGCTGCCATCATAGTGTGAGTCATTTACACCATGTTGGGTGTCTGTCCGTGTTGCTGTACTGCTGGCTAACTGGGATGTAACAACAATAAAGTGGCTTCTTCAGATGACCAGCAAGCCAATTATGCTACCTTTACACTCTGGAGGGGAGGTTGTAAAAGTTTCACCCGGTGAATTGTACATGCCTACTTACCCCTCAATGGTTGGTAACCGATGATAAGATCTTCAAATAGTCTTACGTTGAGGTTTGCGGTCATTCTATGCCATCACTTAGTCAGTTTCATCTCAGTATGGCGAAAATTTCCACTTAGATATTCAGAAGACAAGAAAGAAACACTGGACGAAGAATATTCTTTTTTGACAGCTTTGTAAGGCACTGTTAGTGCTGTTGGTAAGCTACACTTTGCCAGGTCCTGCTAAACGTTAATTACCTAGTTACCTAATAATTCAGTAATCTACCTAACCTGTGAGTACTGACAACAAAACGCAAACTAAAAAGACTTAGTTAATTGGGAGTGTGATCAGGTTAGCAGCATATTTTAGCAAAATAAAAGGTCAGGATTACCCAGAGAAGAAGATTTAGAACTTATCTAACGAATATGACTGTAATACAAACTCAAAGAATGCGCATCTTGACAGTACAGTGGGAAAGTGCAAAATGGCGTTGGAGTCAATCCGAATCTCTACATATTAGGACGAAATTTTATTATAATTATTTCTTGTTATTGTCTCTTTTAGTTCCTATAAGAACGAACATAGGGCTACAGCCACACGTCTCCAGTGCGGTCGGTTCTCCACCAACGTTTTCACCTGGCTACACGTCTGTCCACATGCTTTCATCTCCTCTTCGCATCACCTCCTCCATGTCACCTTCGCACTCACGACCAATTCTCCGCTTCCCATTCGGGTTCCAGTCGAGCGATGGCTTGGCATGTAATGTTACTTGATTGTTCGTTTTCTCAGAGTATGGCCAGTCCAATCCACCTCCATTTCTTCCTGCTTATTTGTTGCACAATCGGTCCCTGGTTGGTTCACTTCCAGAGATCCCTCCCTGTTGCTGATCTTTTCTGATCATCTGGTCTTGAGTGGTATTGAGTGTTGATAAAGGCCTGTAGTTTGTTCGAGGTGCCCTTCGTGACACGGCGTCAAGTCTCTGATCCGTATAGTAAGTAGCACTGACTTCACGTTGAAGTTGGAAATCCTGATCTTATTTTCATTTTCAAGCTGAGTGCTGATTGTTGATCTCCACACAGACTTGAGAGTAATCAAAGATTGACTTGCTTTCCCGATCCTCACTTTGATATCCTCATCAGTTCCGTTCGCCTGTAGTTGAAACGATGCTTCCCAGGTAGGTAGATACAGAAGGTTGTTTCTTTCAGATTCCTCCCATTTATGCTTATTGTTGTCTGCTCTTGTTGTTGCTGTTGCTGTTGGCCAGGAATCTTCATCACCTACCTCTTTTTTCTCTATGTTCACCTGAAGTCCTATCTTCTCTGGATGCTTCTTCTGTCAACTTGTTGCTTTTCACTTGCATATCCTCTAGTTTGTGGTAGATCAGACAAAATCCTAATACACTGCAAATTGCACTATACCTCCTTCGTCTGACTCCATAGTTATTTATATATACATAGTATTTAGACAGTAACTGTCACTGACAACATTGAATTCCTCCTTGAATGATATCAATTTATTAAAATCAATAGAATCACAATTCGACAGCACGTTTGAGTAATAATAAGTATAAAAAACAGGACACTCAACTGAATATCAGGTGAAATTAAGAAGAAAATTCATGCGACAATTAAAGAGAGTTAAATCAACAACAATAATGGCTTGTGAAAGGCTTACAGGGAAGTGGAAATTGTCGGATATCTACAATCAAGTATTGATGGCCAAGTCAGAGAATTTATTCTGAGCACATAAGTTGGGCTTTCATGAGTGAATTGCTATGGCTTCAGCTACATGTAAAGGAAAAACTCGTCATGTAAAATTAAGATTAATCGCAGTACGGTAGATAACTTTAAATGCATTGTTAACATCACCTTTGTGTTAAATATCCACACTCCATCAAGGGAAAATTCTCACTTTGACATTCTCATATTGTTGATTTTTAGTGTCAGATGCGAACAAGACAAGGGTGAACTGATTTGGTCTCACAATTCCTGAAATACTGATGGTACTGTGATAAGGAGTAAATAGAGTACCGCTTATTTTTGGCATCAGTTTCTCTTCAAATTTCTGTTGGTCGTCTCATATCCTGTTGATTTCTAAGAAAATCTTTCGTTTGACTTATTACATAGAGAAGTTGAGAATTCCTATTGGCATAACTTAACCTCTTCTCTTACAATTTATCAATTCATGTATTCTACCCACTCTTCTTTATTGTTTGGCGTTATTCTTCCCTGGACTTCTCAATAAAGCCTATGTCATATCACGCAGAACGCTGAAGGCTATAAGTGGGGTTAGTAGTGTGTGCCTTTGACTCACCTACTTGATATTATTGTCAAAAGGCACTTCATTTCTTGCAGGCAGTTGGCTAAAGTTATCTTGTCTGATACCGAACATTCTCTGCATTATTCACAAATTTTTCCTTGTATCTATCTTCCGGTGAAACCAGAAAGAATTTGTGATAATTATTTGTAATAGTAGTATTTGTATTTCGCAATGACCGAATTACAGGAATTCAACCAAAACACAGAGAGGGATGAATTTAGGAATTTGTATTTGGCGGAATTATATTTCAAATCATATAATAAATATATTAACAAACAACAGTAAGTATTTAAACAATACAAAGATAGAAATTGTCAATCACCACATCCGCCACATGTCGAGTGTCTCCTTGTGTATTTATAATGAAGTCTCGGTCCGCTTGCAAGTCTCTGGGATCTTCCAACTGATTCTGTGATATTATTTTCATCAGTATCATCTGGACTTATTTCTGAATTATCTACAATATCAGGATTAGTAGCGGAATCATTAAAATTATAATCGGAACGACCTACTTCGTTTATTCTCACTTGATTCAGGTGTCTGTTATGAATTGATTGATCTTCGATGTCTAATATTTTCACCATTCGATTTCCCATTTTTTGTAGTATGATTCCAACAGAAGGTCTATAGTCATTCCCTCTGTAATAATGTACATCAGAAGTCGTAGACATTAGGTGCTTTCTGAGAATTCGAGATTTGAACAGTTTAGCAGGACTTTCATGGGTACTTGTATGCTCCGCATTGCGATATTGAAGTAGAAAGTTATCTACACATCTCTCTAGCTCATCAAAATTCTTAGGACTCATTGATGCTATGGCACTCTTTAATGTTGGTACAAAATTTTCTGCCAAACCGTTAGACTGAGGATGACGTGGTGCTGTGTACAGATGACGACAACCTATATGTTTAAGCCAATCATTGAAGTTCTTCTCAGTGAAATGAGTACCATTATCAGTAACTAAGACATCTGGAATTCCTTCTCGACTAAAAATCTTTCTCAACGCTCTGTGAGTGAATTTTGCATCAGGACTATCTGTAATAATAACTTCTGGCCATCCAGAATAAGAATCCACAATAATTAAAGCATAGTATGAATTTAAGAATTTACGATCGTACAGCTAAATATAAAAATTCTACCATACCTTTTCTACCATAACGTATCATAAATACAATGCACCAGTCCTAGCCCGATTCTACGGCAGACCCAAAATACACAAGCCAAATATCCCATTACGACCAGTTGTATCACTCCCAGGAACTCCAGCATACAATTTATCCAAAGAATTATACAGAAAATTGAAACACCTAACGGAATCTTGTGATCACTCCATCAATTCTGCTATCCACTTTCTAGAGAAAATCAGAGGCATCCAAATAGATGACCAAGAAATAATGATATCCTTCGACGTCACAGCATTATATACCTCAATTGGACAGAAACTAGCAAAAGAGACCATGGAGCAATTACTCAGCAACGACGAACACCTCCCACAACAATCAAAAATGCAACACAAAAGTTGGATGGAATGCATAAACCTATGCCTAACAACATGCTTCCAATTCAACGAATACGTGCGTCGGTGGTTCAGTGGTCTGGCGCTGGCCTACCACACATTTGGTCCAGGGTTCAGTCCTCGACTGACACACTCCCTTACTTCTCCTAGCCAGTAGCAATGCTGGTAAGGAGAGAAGGCTGCGTGTGAGGCTAGAATCCTCACCCCATCAAAACAACACCAGCGCTACCGAAGCTTCCAAGCTCCAGATTAAAGCGCTATGTTCCACTTCGAACGCAAAGGAATAGAAAAAAACCTGGGACTATTTCAGTCAGTCTGTCTAATAATCATTCCGTTCTTTTTCACTGAAAGAAAATCTAGCAGGAATAATTTCTATTGAACACATTGAATACAATACAATAAGTAAGACAAAAAAACAAACAATGCAGGTAGGAGATTAAAAGCTTTTAAAGTAATGACTGTTTCTCTCCCATATTCATTTCTCAAATTTTATTTTCCAATCTTTTGAAAAGTGACATTTGATTTTTAAACTGAGTGATTCACAGCTTTGAAATGTGATTTCCCTAACTAAGAAAGAAAACAACAACATCCTTTCATTCTCTCTTCGTTTAGCATACAATGCATGCATGCAATGAAGAAATGGCTTTGAATGAAATGGACTGATTATTGAAAATCGATATCTGTATATACATGGACAGGAAATAGTCAGTGAATGTATCAAAACATTATCAAATATGTAAATGAGATACAAGGATTCTTTCAATAGTTGTTTTTTTCTTTAATTTATAAGTAGCAAGTGACGTCGGCTGTCACGCACACGTACATACATAGAGAGACGGACAGAGCCAGCTACAGAGAGAGATATGGTAGTGTTGGTGATGACTGGTTTGAATACATTAAAAATAACGTTAATTACTATTTACAGGGTTCACTATGATACTAGACAACAAAGTTCTAAAAATGATCGTAGGAAATTATTATAATTTCTTTATTACACTATGTGACATTTGTGAAATCCGACCATGAAATCAGCCAAATTCTCATATTGATGTAGTATTATTGTTCCTTCCGGTTTTGAGTGGAACACACGGCTCTAACAGAACACCTTCACTTTGTTCTATCCTCTGCGGTCCTATTTAACTGGCCCCATGATTCCCCTAGTCTCTCATCTTCCCCTCATCAGACGATCTCCTCCATAACACCCTCGGACCAGCGCCCAACTCGTCACCCGTTTCCCATTCAGGTTCCACCTGAGCTATGGCCTAGCGCGCGATGTTGCTATCAGCGTTGCTATTAGCGTGGAACGCCAATCGGAAACAATGAGTGCAGCGTCAGTTTGAGGTTCACATAGAGGATATCGTTTTTCGTGGAGGCGATGAGAGACTATAGACAGTCATAGGACCAGTTAAAGAAGACGGGAAGAACTGGATAAAGTGTTCAAAAAGATACTGTTACTAACTCTTTACTACCTTGGGAAGCGCCGACTCTTTCACTTTAACCTGTTGAAACTGCAATTTATTTTTGTGTATATCATAAGTCGATAAATGAATTCATCTGTTTCCTTACTAATTCTGGATATCTTTATATCCTTGACTTCCTTCCTTTCGGTTGAATAACTTTTCACGTGGCTATGTAGTTGTCTCCACAAGAACATTCTCCTATGTACAGCATTTAATGCTTCTATTTTGCTTATAATTCTTTATTCTAACTCCCCATATACTTTGTTACCTAGCCCTCATTTTCGGCATGTTATTTTACTCCCGCATTAAAGTAACTGGTTATTAATTTGAATTATTTTTAGGTTTTTTCTCACATATGTCGCTTATACTATTTCTTATTCAGGTTGTATGCAGCCGATGGAAACCTTCAGGGAGTACTGGACATCTGTTTCATCCTAGTTTGTAGCTTTTGAGCTGTATGAATTAGGTTTTCTTACTGAATTACTCAAAACTCTACCGGTGATTCAATTGGATGGTGTCGTTTGTCTGCTACAGGGCAGACTGTAATTAGTACTGACAAGATTAGGACCCACATAAGCTTTCTTTCTGCTGATATTCCCGGTATTTCCTACACTTGTGTTTCTTGTTTTAGCATTTACAGCTGTAAAGATATTAGAGTTCTCACACTGACTGTGAGTAACAGAGCTTTCAGCATCCTGATCGATACATGGAGACATCCCAAGGTGTGACTCAGTTCACTTGTGTATCGTCGCTGTGTGATTTTAAGGGATTGAATTGTTTAAAATACTGACCAGCGTTGATGTTTTAACTCTTCCCAAATTAATTTGTTTATAGAATATATGTCAAACACGTTGAAACAGATTTATTCGGTGGATAATGTTTCGAAAGTTCATATAACAAGGCGAGACTGTTGACCATTCAGATACCGATCAATGAATTCTAAGTTCTTCCAATTTTTGGTATGGAACGCCTCCACCAGTCAGCGTCATCAGCGAGCATTTATCTTCTCACGGACACAATTCATTGTTCATATTCATATAATTTCTCAGGTTTAATACACTAGATTTTATTTAAAATAATTATACTACTCATAAGTAGGCTAATCTAGAAGCGAGAAATCTTTTCGTCTCTGTCATTTGTTTCATTTCTTTACTACGTACTGCTGAATAGATCACCAGTTTTTCAAATCCTTAAAAATCACCTGCCAGGAAAGTCCCGTATATTTTAATCAGATGGCTTAATTGCAGGCTATACGCTTCAGTGTGAAAATTGTTCATAAACGACGTGGTTAGGCCTAGTATGGGTAGAATTCAGTCCTCCTTGTGAAATGTTTTCTTGTGGCCATGAGTTCAGAGACTTTACCAGTTAAGTCTTATTCACTGCCTTCGCACGGTAAAGGTGATCCTCACAAGTGAGAAGGCATTTGGGAAAATCTGGTGGATATTCTCGTCTATCTAGGGGAGCTGGAAAACTTTGATTCCAAACCTATAGTCGTGTACATGGACTCCAGAATCCCAAAAGGCCAAATGGGACCCAAATGAACCTGCTGCAGTTATCGGGAATGTAGCCATTGACGCTGCTCACCTGGCCTGCACATCAGACTTGAAGTAAGAGGCTCGGGAAGGGGTGACCTTTTAAAACAAGAACCTGCCTCAGTCTGAGCATCCGTGCTGTATCCCAGACCTCACACAAACTATGAGATTTTTTGTGGCTCATCTCTTCTTGTGCATAATGTATCAAGTCTGTGACTTAGTGAATAAAATAACCAGGGTAATAGAAGCGTCGGTGGTATAGTGGTTAGGACGCTCGCCAACCATACACACGGTCCGGAGTTCGGTCCCCGGCCGACGCACTCCTTTACCTCGCTGAGCCAGAAATAATGCTGGTGAAGAGGAACGGTTGGGCATGAGGCTAGCAACCCCATCCTGTAAAATAAACACTGCCACAGAATCTTCAAGCCACTAGCTTGAAGCCCTATGTTCCACTGGGGAACGTGAAGGAAAAAAAAATAAAAGCTCTTAACCAGACAGACTTGAATGTTTGTGATTCCCTATTGATATATCCCGATGAAATTGATCTGCCTCACATGGGATATACAAGAAGAGAGACAAGTCTTCTTGTGATAATCACAGAGGGATTAGCCTGACTAATATAGTATCTAAAATCCTAGGCTCAGTAATACTGCGTAGACTAAGTGGTGCTCGGGAGACACAAACACGAGAAAATCAGGCAGGTCTTAGGCCAGGAAGAAGGTGTATTGATCATATCTTCACCCTTCGACAGATTCTAGAACATAGGCATTCCTAACGGCGTCCAACAATCATTATATTTCCTGACTTAAAGGCGGGATTCGATTCTGTCGATCGAGAGGTTCTCTGGCGATGCTTGGCTGTGAAGGGAATGCCGAGAAAATACATTGCACTGATTAAGGCACTCTACTCGTACTCATGCAGCCAGGTGAGGGCTTATGGCGAGTTGTCATCTGAATTGGTGACGACTAGTGGCGTCCATCAAGGATGCCCATTATCCCCATTTCTATTCAACTTCATCATAGACGTACTAATGGACTTAACCCTAACTCACTTCAGAGACTCAGGGATTGACTTGCTACCAGGGAGTAATCTCGTTGACTTAGAATATGCAGGCGATATAGTCCTTCTAGGCGAGGATGCTGAATTTCTCCTACTTTTTTTCTCTTCCTTTGTATGCTACATGGAGTGTGGCGACTTGAACTGCCGCACATATGTGCAAAGTTCTATGTCGAAAACCGACCGACATGGGTAATTAGGATTCTTGATCGTATCCCTCGATATTACCATCATTCTTCTTCTAACTACTACGCTACCATCAAACAAATGACTTCGAGTTATTAATCCTCCTAATACTTAGGCATCCATCTGATCGAATAGCCCATTTACCGAAATTAGGCTAATCAATTCAGTACAATCACAGACACGAATAATTGATTTCAAGTCATGAGTATTGCACAAGAGTTGGTTCTCATAACCTAATTACCTAGTGGAATACATTTTGGTGTTTCACGTGATTGGTACTGTTTTACAGTTTCAGTGGGAACACCATCATTCAGTGGATAGCGGGTAAATCAAGTTGGTGAGTTTTATTGAGGACCTAATGCACCTCCTTGATGCTAACTAACTCTAGCCACCATCAAAGAAGTTATCTTAGACAGAGTCAACTTCAGGAATTTTTTCGTGAATCAACCTACTTTAGCCTCATGTAAAGACTAAAGGTATGGAATACAGAGGCATTTCCCTAGCTGAATAGAGAACAATTAATTTATATTGTTTAAGACGAATGAAACAGTGTTTACGGTAAGTAAATTACATCATTCTAAGTGTTAACAGCTTTAAGTTAATGTTGTTTACAATTCTCCTGAAAATACGCGTAAAAATACTATACATATTATGTAAATACAATTACACTTAAGTTCCAATAAAACAATGAAATGTGAAGACCGAAAAATCCACGACCTACATTCTCTGCAATATCTATATTGGTTGACAAGACAGATCAGTGGATAAAACTGTCGGCTTTACAGAACTTCGGTGTCCATAGTCTTCATCTGTGCCTGTGAAGCTTGGCATGTACCGGCTAAGCATGTATTGTCAGTCATCGCTGCCTCCGTAGAATCACTTATCTCCGGTGATGTCACCATACAAGTAAATCTGGTGTCCGACAGTATGTGTTTAGACATAGAGGAGATTGTATTTCAATAAATGATATCATCTTGGGAAAACAGCTTCGATAGCTTGGACATGCATTACTAATGTCACCCAAGTGGCCCTCATACCATTCACTGCCTTCAATTCCTAAGTCTGGATGGAGAAAGTGAAAGGATGGCCAGCCAATGACTAGGTATCGTGGGATAAAAGATAATTACGTTGGGTTAGTATCTGTTTCTACATCACAACTTCCTGGTTGGAATCCGAGTAATAATGTGAATCAGTAGCTTAAAACATTATCAGACATGACTGAAAATCTTCGTCATTGGTGGACATGCTGCAGTTTCCTTCTTTTTCCTATCTTTCATGAAGTAACATGAAGTTGCCAACACTCCTTTAAATGCTCTTCATCAGTATGCCTCTCTGTTTTCAAGATGTCTTTTCCAAGTTGCCCTATTTCGTTTCCATTTGGTGTGTTTTATTGTTTTTGTGTGTGGGGCATTTCTCGATACATCCATATTGTATGTGAAATTTTTTGTTTTTATGGGTAAAAATCTGTAAGCAATCCGGTGGTGAAATCTCACACTGAATATTCGGAATAAACCGATCAGTTTAAAAATTAATCGACCAAGTGTTGTGACCTATAGCAGCTATTGATTTGCATTTCTATTAAT
The DNA here is from genome assembly GCA_944472155.2 of Trichobilharzia szidati. Classification (NCBI taxonomy): domain Eukaryota; kingdom Metazoa; phylum Platyhelminthes; class Trematoda; order Strigeidida; family Schistosomatidae; genus Trichobilharzia; species Trichobilharzia szidati. Next base: position 117,293,980 of record OX235274.1, on the reverse strand, counting down.
ATTTATGGTTTATAATTAGTCGTATAGTATAATTCTACAATTACATGAAGTCCCAATTGTTAACACTCAGTCAGTCGGAACAGATTCACGATATACTAGGCTGTGAGTCACACTTATTGTTTAAGGGGTGTCAATACCACTTCAGCTAGCCAAGCTGAGGTAGGCGGGGCAGGATTCTAATCATCCATGACCCGCTAACTGACCAGAAGTTGAGTATTCAAGCTAATAAGCAACATTTTCACCAAGGTCATGGATGTAAGGTCAGCTACCAACCAATTAAACTGAATTATTATTATGATGAGTTTATGTAGCGATTAGCAGATATTCGGGGGCGTATTTCATGCTTTTCTGAATAAAACATTCGTTACAGACTATCCCCTAAATTTAATATCTTGTTAGGTTTTTTATGAGCACTACTTAAAACGTATAATTAAATTAACTATAAGTAGGGTGCAGCAGGTCGGGTGTGAGGACAAATACTCGCCGAAGACATTGGATAGGGGTCGCGCTATGTCGTGAATTGGCAGAAGTTAGAATTCATGGGCCATTGGACCGGGTTCCAGTGGCTTAATGGTATATGAACTCGCCTTGTAACCAGAAGGTCCTGGGTTCGAATCCCGGTGGGTGCGTACTGATGAAGAGTCCCAAACTAGGACGAAACAGCTGTCCAGTACTCCCAGGTTTTCCAATGGTTCTCTAACTGATATCAATCCGTGGTCAAACTCGTATAAGTTCTTTGTTTTTGGAACTCATTATTAGATCGCAGTGAGAGTTTGCAAACCTGAAGTAAGGTGTATTTTATATTCTGGCGTTCATAATGAAATTAAATTGCTTTCTAATTCATTACACTCCTGTTATATATCGGCACTGAAGTGAATAAACTCGTCGCGAATTTTTTTGGACGAGTTCTATCAAAATTTGGTGAATTCATTAAATCCTGCCTTATTAACCTTTATTGCTTGTTTTAAATTCGTATCGGGAAATAAATGTTTTCAATTCTTGAAGAAGCGTCTCCCGGAAAGCACTATCAATGCACTAAATGATCTAGTGAGATTGAGGTGTAGGATTGCTAAACACTCTGCGCGACGTGATTTTTTGAAGGAATGTATCCAGACTAATATTTATCCTCGGACATTTTACAAATCCTTGCGTAAAGATCATTTGAGACCTACATGGCCAAATCTTTACCGTCTTGCTGAATCACATTTGTCTTCTGAAACAGATGAAATCAGTAATTTATGCGTATTATCAAGCAAACTAATCAGTGTACAAAATGACTTAAACTTCGTATGTTATCTTAAATTCACTAAATATCTGCATGCCACTTCTAAAAAGACAAAAGAATCAGAAGAAAAGAAACTGAAGAAGTCACTTCATCCGTAACCGTGAAAATGAAATTTTCCCAGTGAATATATCTAATTATTTTCATAATTTATCTGACATTTCCCTATCAAAAGAACAAGTAGAAATTCTGTCATTATTCCCATGAAAAACATAAAGCAAATTGACATCGAATGCCAATTAAAAAATCTTTATGACCAACTTATGGGGCTACATGCTACGTCCAATGACAGCGAAAGCTGGTTAAAAGCAAAGATGGTTGATATTGCTCACCAATTTCGAATCACACCGACCAATCAAAAGTCGCATATCACCAAAGAACACTCGAGGTCACTAAACAAGCTCCGAAAAGACAATAGTCTTGTTATTTTCCAAGCTGATAAAGGACAAAGCGTAGTGTTATGAGTAAGATAGATTATCTCGAAAAAATGCATCAAATTGTCTCTGATGAATCTAAATTCAAATTGGATAATCATGCAAAAGATCAAACGTTGTCGACCGAAAGGAAAATTGTGCAGCAGCTACTGCAACTCTTCAAAAAGAAATACATTGATGAAAACACATGTAGAAATATCAAACCGATTGGGTCACAAATCCCAAAACTAAACGGACGTGTTAAAATACACAAATCAGGAGCGCCGTTAAGACCCATACTCTCGATGATAAATTCACCATACTGCAAATTAGCACAGTGGTTATATGAAATGTTGCAGCCCCTGCGGAAACGCTTCGGGAAGTATATCATTTCTGATTCATTCCAGTTTGTCGAGCAAATCAAAGATTTCAATGTATCTGATAAACACTTGGTCTCTTTCGATGTTACCTCTCTCTTCACAAATGTTCCAGTCGTTGAGACTATCGACTTCATATGTAAGGAAGCTGAAGACATACCCATTCCAACATCGGAATTAAGGAAATCGCTACTGTTATGTACTAAAAATGTCCAATTCCAATTTGGCGGGCGTGTATTCCGTCAAGTTGATGGTGTCGCAATGGGAAGTCCTTTGGGACCACTTTTGGCTGACTTATTCTTGTCACGCCTAGAAACCGGTACCCTGCAACAACATATACAAGAAACGGATCTATACCTAAGATATGTGGAATCAGATCAAAAGCTGAAGACATGTTGATAAAATTCAACTCATGCCATCCAAATCTCAGTTTCACAGTAGAACATGAGGAAAACGATACTATTAAATTCCTAGACGTTTTTCTGGCGAAAATGAATGATGGCACAATCGAAAGATCTATATTTAGAAAGTCTTCATGGACAGGACAGTACATGCATTTCAAGAGTTTTGTTCCAATGCAGTATAAAAAGAACTTTGTCAGAACATTGTTCAATAGAGCACGAAAAATTTTTTCTGATAGTACTGTTGAGCATGAAATAAAATCTCTGAAGGATATCTTATCTAAGAATGGATATCCTGAGAAGTTCATTAATAAATACTCTAAAGAAAACACCCGCTGCAAAACAATCCAAACCTGTCTATATCAACTTGCCGTTAAACGAAGACTCGACAAAGCCATCAAGAGAACTTATTATGCTGCAAAACTTGTTTTCCTTAACACCACTAAGCGAGTTCTTCAACAATCTGGGAAAGACCAGTCGTCAATCCTCGACACCTCAAACTGCGTATATCAATTTGTGCCTGCTAATTGTTATAACGGTAATGAACTCGACTGGTACGCTAATACGCCTATTTGTCCTTTGTACCTTCCGATTCACTGAGCCACACAAATATCAAAAGACAAAGGCGCTGGCCTGTGATTGTATATTTTAGGAAACAACACATAATATTTATTAATACATTTTCCTTACCATAATAAAGTCGACTCACAGTCATGAGAATGGATGGTTCTTATTGGCTGGCAGTGGCTATTCTCATTGGTTGGCGATCCGACAAAGACTAAGGTGAGACAAAGATGATGAATTGATCACACACACACTAAATTACAATACGCGTGAGAAATGATAGATTCACACAGTAACTCCATCACAAGATAAATCACACGATTCATGAGAAAGGATGATATATTATTGTATGTGGGATCCTATCAACCCCTTACCTCTAAACAGATACGTCACATGAAGACATTTAACTATAAAGGGAGAAAATATCATTGAATTTATCAAGATGTGCTTCATTTGGTACCAGTCCCGTTCTACCCACTCCAGAGTCTTCTGAACGCTTTGAGCGGAAATTTCCGAATGTTTTTAGCTGGCGATTTGCTCCTTTGAAATGTAACATGATGTTGCAGGACTAAAGTGAGCTGACTTCTGGCTTAAAGACAAGGAGTGAAGTATTAGAGTGAATTGACCACTTCACTTATTTGGGAAGTGATGAAACCTCAGATGGATAAAAAAAGATTTATGTGGGATTTGCCAACTTACGTCATCTCTAGTGTAGACGTGATATTCAGCTGTCGATCAAAGGACGTGTGCACTACTCATAACTTATCTTTGTCCTCCTTTACGGCTGTGAGATATGGCCATCGAAAATGGAAAAAATGAAGAGGTTAGTTTTCTTTAACCACAGATGTTTACGTTCTGTCCCACATGTTAAGTGGCATTATATAATGAGCAATACTCAGATTAGGCGTAGAGTGTTCGATAAGGAGGAAAAGTCAATCGATGAAGTTGTGAAGATGAATTGATTGTGATAGCTAAGACGCGTGTTGTGCATTCTGAGTCATTGCCTTCCTCGTTGAGCTATGTTACCTGACATGGAGTTGTGTTGGGGAAGATATAGAGGTGGTCAAACCAAAACCAGGCGTTAGTCAATGAAAACTTTGATGGTTGACTTGAGTCATATAGGGTGGTGAAGGCTGCTTGGTTGGGGTCCATGGGATGTTGACAGCTAATGGCTGGAGATCATTGGTGAAACATAGATGACATTTTTAAATGACCATCTTTCAATATCTAAAATAGTATGAGGTTCATATAGACTATTAGATTCAAATGGAACGACCAACCATAGTGAATTTTCAAATCTTATTTTACAGGGATTTGATCATGAGATGACATTGGTTAGAGAATCATTGGTAAGCCAGTAAGGAGTACTGGATAGCTGTTTCGTCCTAGTTTGAGACTCTTCAGTAGTATGCACCCACCGCCAAGGTTCGAACCCAGGACCTCCTGATTACAAGGCGAACTTGAAGACCATTCACAACCTATAAATCTAATCGGTTGTCAGAGGTCATATACCACAGTAGACTGCTATTGGTTAACTTCGCTGAGGTGAAAGAGGCTGATAGATTAATGAAGCAGTGATGACAAAGACTTGTAGCTCAGATGAATGATATTGGTGACGTAGTATTGTCTCCTTTGATTTAGTTGTGTTCCCTAAGCTGCTGGATTTAATTATGAAGTTTTCATTGTCCACCTTCTAGACAACATCTTCAAGACAGGTTTTAATATGGAACGAAGTTATTTGAATTCCGCATGAATGGTGATATAATCGTATCTCCTGACAACCATTGTCGTGATTAGCTGTTGGTTCAAGTCCCTATTCATGATTTTTATTGACTTGGAATTTGAACTTTCTTGTCGGTAAATTTGGTTTATAGTAATTTCATACATTTGGTTCCCTTAATAAGTTTCGATAGAGAAAGAAATACCAGATTTACAGCATAAAATTATATCATTCTGCTTCACAGGTTCTCATCAGCTGCAAACCACCTGAAAATACAATGTTTTTAAATAATGATATTTCATATTTCAATGTTTGAAAGGTAATAGAGAAACCATTATAACCATTGTAATTTCAGGTAGTTTGCAGCTGATGAGAACCTGTGAAATAGAACGATATCATTTTATAGTAATTTATTTGTTAATGGCTGATTCATCTTGGTATTTTTAGTGTTTCTCCTGCTTTAAATTTCTACACTATCCCAATGAAATTGATGTCCGTTTTATTTACATGCGTCGATATGAAAGAATATATATATGGTGTCTTTTCACAGCTAATTTATGTCCTACACCTATTTTAATCAAAGTAGTGTTTATTGCAGTTTATGCAATTTATCTTGTGAATGGTATTGATCTTATATTCTTTTCCTGTTGGATCTTTTGTTCTGCACAATGCTGAATGAAGTGATCGTGTTGGCTAGTGTTCTATCTTTATTTCAAAATGGTCTTTGTCTTCTCCATTATTTCAGAGATATTCTTTATGGACAGTAGAGTGTATATTCTTGTCGTCTTTGAGGATGGTTACTTCTTCGTATTACGACTTGAGTTTAAAAACTTTTTGATGAAATTTGTATGCGTATTCGTTCCTTTTGTAGACAGATCGTAGATGTTTCTCTTCTATTTCCCTTAGCATTGGACTGCTACAGTATGTTTGAACTCTTAAACAATGTCTACACACAATCTACTTTGTGAGTCATTCGGTTATTGCTGTTCTAGTTGAGATTTTAGTCTATGTGCATTGATTTTCTGTAAACAACCCCAAAATGCAGTCATGGGAATTTCTAGAAGCCTGATTGATACTCAGATAAATCAGCCATTAATAAACACATTACTATGATCCAAATTTACAAATTAATAAAAAATCAATCACATGACAAGAAAGTTCAAGTTCCAAGTCAATTAAAATGATGAACAGAGACGTGAATCAACAACTAAATTACGACAAGAGTAAACAATAGACGCCAAAGTTAAATGACCTTGAAACAGCCAATCAGATTCTTCCAGGTGAAAAGTGGTACTTAATTTACAAAGAAGTGTATCTACGATATATATGTAATAAAAATGAATCATATAGGGTATATATCTCTAATATGCTGCAAAAACTGGTCCCAGATTCTCATAGAAGTGGTTATAGACATATCAAACCAATGTATTCTCTATTTCTCCAGCTGTAGCAGATACTGGTTGCATATACGCAATATATTACTAAGGGAGAGCTTTGATTTCGAGAGGAAAGTGTCTAAAAAAATCACCAATTACGTACGACTTACCAACTTACACAGACTTCCTCATATAAAGCGGTTGCATCTGAATGTATAACCATCAGAAGCCCGGCAATACTTTTGCAAAGTCATTATCCCTCCACATATGCATGTTTTATTCCACCCTATGAACACATTTTCCACAGAGAAGTCAAAAACCAAATCTAGGAGACTTTTTCGAAGAGGATTACGACTAGTAACCATTTGTAATACTGAGCTATCTGATTGGTCAAATCAAGGTCATTGGACTTTGGTGTCTAATGTTTACTGTTGTCCAAATTACGATAGTGTTTGTTGGGAAATACAATGATATTACCATTCACGGGGAATTCAAATAAGTTCGTTCCATACTCAAAAGTGTTCTGCAGATATTGTCTAGAAGGACAATGAAAGCTTTGCAGTTAAATCCAGAAACTCAGAGAACACAACTAAATCAGAATCACCGCCACCTGAGCTACAAACCTATTCTATTATTGTTTTAGCTGGTTCGCAAAATCCTTATTCTGGACAGTATTTATAAAATGTACAGAATTGTCAGAGGAGTTTATTGCATGATATCTTCGAGTAAAACATTAACTGACAGTATATCCTGTGATACAATGATCCCTGAGCTGAAGCACAAACCCTTCCACTATGATATATATCTGCTTTGTCCCCTTCTTCAAGAAACCCACGATATCTAGTTGAAAGCCAATTATAAGATGTTTCCAAGTACATTTTGAGACTCAAGGACATAACTGAAGAAGAGTTATCACATGTGATGATATTAGATGGTTGGAGGCAATCGGCCACAGGAAGCCTTGCCTGACCTAGGTTTTGTGCCAGTTCGCACTCACCAGTCAGCAAGGCGTATCTGCAACCTTGAAAGGACTCATGTCCCTTCTGAGATCTGAACCCGTGTCATCCATCGCTGCAGTCAGAGACGTTACTACTGAGCTCTTCGGGTTCGTGATTGACCTGGAATGGTGGCCACATTGCAACCAAAGGACTAGACAGATCATACTAGTTACTAGTATCCAGTCAAAGTTATCTCATGTATTGGAACACGTTTCCACCCACAATCAGACCTTTCCTCAATTCTAGTTGGAACCTGCGAATCAGAAGGTAGTAAACACTTAAAGTGGTTACAAGAGCAGATAATACCATTAGAGGTCACGTCTTAATCGACTAAACAAACCGAAAGACAGAAAATATATATGATAGAGAAGGCGATGGAAGTGTCTGGTAGCCCAAGTTTTAAGCAGGCCGCCAGTACTTCATTATGAGGCAGAAAAACTACAGCATATAAACATTTCATTCTACCAGTTAACACTTCAGAAGCCGATAAACACAACAAGACGATATCATACGATAGAGAAATGCATGCATTATTATAACAGATTGTAGAATACATTTAAATCAATCAACTTTAAAACTTATCTTTTCACTTGAGATGAGATGCACAAAGTCTAAGCGCCCCTCAATCAAGTAGGTTGTGATGTGTTTTTTTGAAAAATTATTCTGCTGTTTAATATATCAAGAATACTATCACATCAAAATAATACATCAGACAACCTGCATGATGAGGAGATCCTTTGACTCGTCTAAAATCAAAAAGCGAAAATCCTTTCCACAGAACTTCTAACACAATGTTGTAGTGTATATACTGTTTTGTCTATTTAGTGTATATATGACCATCGAGAAGGGAAGAGAGTTTAAAATAATAATAATAATATGATACATTGCCCATATACCACCAGCAAAATAGTATAATAGAAAACATTCTTTTCTTGGGCCGAACGATAGCAGTGAATTCGGATTGAACCAATTAGAAATAAGGAAAGGCAGTTAGTTAGTAATGTTAGTGG